>CAIGRB010064854.1:2287-20859 GCA_903798255.1 Fraxinus quadrangulata
GGGGGGGGGGGGGTTGTTTCTCGCATATCTTTTATATCATCTTTTACATTTAGTTATATGATCATATTATTGAATAATTTAAAAAAGTAAGCAATTTTCTCTTCAATCAATTTTTAACACTACATCAAATGTTATAAATGATGTACACTTAGAGTGTAAATCAAACATTTTTTTAATTAATTAGATTCCTCGATTCTTTATAGTCTTGTCATCTCAAGATCTATGCACATTTGCACGCTCATTCATTTCATCAATTGTAACATCAGCCAAATCTAACGTTAGTTTGACTGGGAATAGAGATTTTTTTTGGACAGCCAAAATGGTAAAATAAGAAAAAAGTCTATCAAACATTATGGTACGAAGTGTGGTTGGTGGTAAGTCCCTTCCAACGTTTGTTTGTCCGAAGGGAAATGCATTTCCCATAATGGTTTCCATAATGGATATATGGAGGCCCCCTTTGTGGGGGGGAGGGGGGAGGGGGTTGCCTAGGCCCAATAGGGGGCCTCCATATAAGAAATTTTAATTTATTTAACCTAATGACAAAATTTTAAAGAATAGCGTTATTTAAAAGAAAAAAATGAATTTTTTTAAAACATAGAGTCCAAACAAGGGCATAAGATAGCCATCACATTTTTTTTGTATTTTAATTTTTTGGAGAATAAGATAGTAACCTACTCTCATATATAAATAAATGATCAAATATTATTTTCGATCACTTATTCTAATAGATCCACAAGTACTATTCACCTAATATATTTATAAGTTAAATCGTATATAAATTCTTCCCAAACAAACGTAATTTTTTATTTGTTTAATAATCTTATGGGAGACGTGTAACGGCCCAAATTTTTTACCTTTGAAATCATTGTACACGTACCGTAAAAAAATACTTTCATAAACAAAAGAAAAATATAAAATTTTCTTAACATACGAAGATTTAAAATTAGTTAAAAAAGAAATACAATGAATATTATTAAAATCCTTAACTACATAATTTATTCTTCATTTTTTCTCCCACTGAAGTACAATCCACCTCCAACCCGCCTTTTTAGTTGTCCATAGAATATTTAACATATACATGTGAGATATAAATCTCAGTAAATGAGTAATAATGAATTACTTCTCATATTTAAATACGAAAAATCATAATATACCTATGGAAACACGTGAATTAAATTTCGAACATCGTGGCTATACTTCATGTTCGTAGTGCTACTAAACTCTAATCTTTTGAACTTATACATATAGGAACCTTATCATAATCATAACTTTAATTTTCGTATCATCATATTAATAACCTAAGTTTCCTTAATTCAAAAATTAAAAGAACAATTTGTACTACTACACTTACAAACGTATGGAAGAAGACAAAAGGTAAATCAAAGAAATTGTTTTGTTAGACTTTTGCCCCAAAATTCCTTGGAACCGTGCTTGCTAAACTTTGTAATGTGAAAATGTGTATGTGGAAGATGAGTTGAGAGGAAAAGAGATTTAAAATACAGCATAAGTTGTGTAAGAGTGTAAGTGATGTGAGGAGGGTATAAATAGGGTTTCTAAGGTTTGACCCTATTTTTGGTACTAACATCAATTTCTTTATTAATGTTACACGTTTCTCCATATAAAATGTAATCAATCACTCAACTAATTATCCAATTAAATATATTAATAAATATATAATTGATACTAATAAGACATTGCCATATAACTAAAAGATTCGATTTAATTAAGCCAAATTAAATATTCTATCATACCATGTAAAAAAGTGATATTGCTAATTACACGTGCATAAATAATTTTCTAATTTTTAATAGATGAAAGTTTCTTTAATTATAATAATTGACCAATTAGATAGGTTAATTGACATGCGATATTTATATCAAATCATGCAATCACATTTAATCAAAGTAACTAATCTAAATACGGCATTCCCATAATCTTTTCCTTGACTAAACATGACAATTCCATGAACATTTCTTTACCAAAATTTGAAATTCAAAAAGTGCACATTCCTTCAAGAATGGAAAGTCTTCAATTTGGCCCCCTAACTTTCAACTTCTTACACTAAGGTCTTAAATTCAAGATCAATGACTATTAGGATTTTTCGGGGTATTATAATCTACCTCTCTTATTATAAATTTCTGTCCTTGAAATTACTATAGAGTCATTGTCAAATAATTTGAGATATTTAGATCGTATTTCATCCTTGCATTTCAAACTTGGCTCTTCGACTGAATGGTGTTGTCATAACACTTTGACCAACGATATGTCTTTATCGCAAAGCTTTTGTACTTTCTGAGGTCTAACTTAAAGTGAGGTTAATTTCCTCATAGCTCAAGTCCCGCTAAATTTTCAAGGGTTGATGTTTCACCATGTGATTTGAATAAGAAATGTACTTTTTGAGCACCTATAAGGAAGACGTCGTGCGATGTAGAAAGTTCTAGTGGCAAAGCCAATTGATAAGCTACATTTCTAATTCGTTTGAGTACCTTGGCCGAAGTTTTTCATTCTTGCTAAATTGTAAGACACGTTTCATTGGTGTGCCTTTTAAAATACTACTACACTTACAGTTGTATGAAAAAGATAAAGGTAAATAAAAAAATTTACTTTGTTAGACTTTCACCCCAAAATTCATTGGACACTGTGCGTGCTAAACTTTGTAATGTGAAAATGTGTACGTGGAAGATAAGTTAAGAGGAAGAGAGATATACAGTACAACATAAGTTGTGTGTGAGTGTAAGTGATGTGAGAGGAGTATAAATAGGGTTTCTGAAGTTTGACCTATTTACCTATTTTTGATATTAGCATTCATTTCTTTATTAATGCCACACATCTTTTCATATAAAATGTAATTAATCACTCAACTAATTATCCAATTAATATATATTAATAAATATATAATTGCTACTAATAAGACATTGTTATATAATTAAACATTTGATTTAATTATGTCAAATTAAATATTTTATCATATCATAAAAAAATGTGAAATTGCTAATTACACGTGCATAATAATGTTTCTAATTTTTAATAGACGAGAATTTCTTTAATTATAATAATTAACCAATTAAATATGTTAATTGACATGTAATATTTATATCAAATCATGCAATGACATTTAATCAAAGTGGTTAAGTTATTTTATATATCTAAATACGGCAATTTCGTAATCTTTTCCATGACTAAACACGACAATTCCATGATCATTTCTTTTCCAAAATTTGAAATTCAAAAAGTGCACATTGGATCTTTCAAATATGGAAAGTTATCAATTTTGCCTCTTAGCTTTCATCAATAAGTATAAAGAAACTTTGGGATATTATACCTTGTATACTTCTCTTAAGAATCAGAGAATCAATGTAGTGAAATTGATGGTATTTGCTTTTCTTTTTTTGCTAGTAGCCTCTCTTTCTTAGTGAGAGTGGAATCGACCAGCTTGTGGAAATCATCAAGGTAACCATGTTTCTAATTTTGGGGTGTTCGATGGATATTATTGAGAAAAGAACGGATCTTGTGTCTAGACTTTTCCGATACTCACCAAATCTAAGGAGTGATACTGTGAGTATAGGGATGGCAATTTACCCCGCCCCGCCTCGAATGGGGCAAAAAAAATCCGCTCCGACGGGGTGGCAGGGCGGGACGGGGCATGGGGCTTCGTCCAACCGCGGGTTGTGGGGCAGGGCATCCCCTCCCCGAACCCGCCCCGTGCAAAAGAAAAAAATTAAAAAATTAAAAATAATTACAAAAAATAATACAAAAAAATAAAAAAAAATTAAACGGGGTGGTAAACGGGGCAAATCTTCGCCCCGCCCCCCCCCGAACCCGCCCCACTGCCATCTCTAATTGAGACCATATTGTCTAGCTAATTTCANTGACATGCAATATTTATATCAAATTATGCAATCACATTTAATCAAAGTAGAAATTAAGTTATCTTATATATTCTAAATACGAAAATCTTATAATCTTTTCCTTGATTAAACATGACAATTTCATGATAATTTCTTTACCAAAATTTGAAATTCAAAAAGTGCATATCAGGCCCTTCAACTATGAAGAGTCATGAATTTGGCCTCCTAACTTTCAACATCTTACAACTAAGATCTCTAATTCAAGATTAACGAATATTAGGACTTTTCGGGGTGTTATAATCCACACCTCTTAAAATAAATTTTCGTCATTGAAAACTACCTTGGAATTGTCAAATAGTTGTGGATACTTAGATCGTATTACATCATCCCCTTTCAAACTTACCTCTTTGTCTGAATGGTGTGGCCATAACACTTTGATCAACAATATTTCTTTGTTGCGAAACTTTTGTACTTTCTGTGTAACACCCCAAATTTTCAGAAACCTTGGAGTGTTGTCAAAAAATCAATTTTCTTTGTATCAAAGGCGGAATGATAAAATAATATTCTTTAAATAAAAATAATTAGAATATTCATAATGAAAACATAATTACAAATTAAATACTTGTCTTTGAACAAATTAAACCGACTAATAATTTAAAGAAAAAAAATATTATCTTTTCGATTCCTCTTGGTAGTCGCATCACCAACATGTCATTGTTCCAATCGACCAGAACTAATCTGTAAAATTTTGTAAGAGTGAATATTTAAAAATATCCAATAAGATACGTGCAGTTTCCATACACAATTATATCACAATAAGATAAACACTTCATACCACTCTTCTCTAATAGAATATATCGATGATCAAGCGACACTCCCATCTTAAGTCATTTTAAATTTTCGTAAGATCTCTTATCTCTTAATAAAGAACCCATAGATTCATGCATAAATTACTAAATATAAAGTATAAGGAAACAAACCACTTGCACATAATCAAACGAACACTTGATAAAAAAATTCTTTGGTGGTGAATTGTGGGACAATTGCACACTATTTATAGTAAAAAAATAGTGGTTAAGTCATGGTATAATTGGGATGAAAAATCGTATCTATCAAATTAGATAAGAATTGAATTTCAAAAAATAGAATTATGATTACTTTTAAACTTTATCAAATTAAAATTGCAATCAAACTCTATCTAAATCACAAAAAAGATTATCGTTATCAAAATCATCATTTATCACTATATTGATACATAATTTTTGGCTCAAATAAGATAAGAATTTAAAACTTATTTCAATCTATTCCTCATTTTTTTTCTCAAAATATTAAAAATATAATATATAAAACAAATAAAAATTTATTCTAAAATTTTCGGGGCGTTAGAATCTGCCCTAAAAAAACATTTTGTCGTCGAAATTACCTCAACTACTTGGAAATTTCTAAATACTTCCATTGACATAATACAATATATCATAACATAAATCAAGAAAACTCATAATCATGATAAAAGAACGACATTTCATGTCATACCTTAGGATCGATTGAAGAGTGTCGAATATCGAGCGCTACGTGCCAAGGATTTTTTAATAACATTGTATATTTAAAACTTTAAAAATTTTACATTATCTTTAAACTCCTAAAGTTTATGAAAATACCCATTTTTCCAGAAATTTTCTAAAATAGGATTTTTCTCGAAATGAAAGTTTCTAGAAAATAGAATATTCTTAAATTTGAAAAGTTTTGAAATATCATTTTTCATCGTATTAATTTGAATAACGCACAACAAAAGACTTCCAGATGAGGAGGGGAGTCACACGCGGACTACTTAAATATCAATATCTTCTTAGACAGTTTAGGTCTTTTTGACAAAGCCTTTCAATCTTCCGAATACTCAAATCAAGAAAATTCAAACAATAAATAAAATTTAAGACTTCAAAATATAAATTTTAAAACATCATTAATAGCAATCGTTTAAAAGAAAAGAAAATAAATCCACAATTTTTTCCCTTTTATAACAATGAGCTACGTGCACTGTTCACATGAACAGTAAACATGAATTGTTTTTTTGTTGCAGGAAAATAGACATTTGTTCTGATACCAAACTGTAATACCCTCAATTTTCAGAAACATTGGAGTGTTACCAAAAATTCAACGGAACGATAAAATAATATTCTTTAAATAAAGATAACCGGAATATCCATAATGAAAACATATTCATAAATTAAATAATTATCTTTGAACAAATTAAACTGACTAATAATTTAAATAAAAAATAAACTTAATGTTTTCTCTCTTCGATTCCTCTTGGCAGTCGCATCACCATCTTGCCACTCTTCCAATCGACCTGAACTAACCTATAAAATTTTGTAAGGGTGAGTATTTAAAAATACCCATCAAGATAGGTGCAGCTTCCTACATAATTATATCACAATAAGATAAATATTTCATATCACTCTTCTCTTATAAAATATATCAGTCACCAAGCGACACACACATTTTAAGTCATCTTAAATTCCCGTAAGATTTCTTATCTCTTAATAAAGGACCCAAAGGTTCACTGGCAATCATGCATAAATTACTGAATATAAAGCATAATAAAACAAACCACTTGTATAAGAGTATCTTATCTTGATTGGTCAAATGAGCTCTTGATAAAAAAAAATACTTGCAATTTACAGCTGCTTTATATAAAAGTTGCTGTGTAAAATTTTTTGGTGGTGAATTGTGGGACAATTGCACGCTCTTTATAGCAAAAAAAAAAAAATAGTGGTTGAGTCATAGTACAATTGAGATGAAAAATCGTGTCTATCAAATTGGATAAAAATTGATTTTCAAAAAATAAAATTATGATTACTTTTAAATTTTATCAAATTAAGATTGCAATCAAACTATCTAAATCACAAAAAAGATTATCATTATCAAAATCAACATTATTGCTACATAATTATTTGGCTCAAAGAATTTAAGACTTATTTCATTTTAGTCCTCATTTTGTTTTCCAAAATATTAAAAATATACTATATAAAATACATCTTCCTAAACATGTATTCTCTTATGGGCAACTATATGTTGAACTTTCTCGCAAAATTTCAATGCAAATAACAAAAGTATTGGTAAAAGCATAAAATAAAAGAAGAAAAGTCATTGGATGTTAGACAAAAAATATTGTGTAAAAAGAAGTGTCATTGTAATCAAAACATTATGCCCTTTTTTGAGTCCCATTTTTTTTTTTTTTCAAAAAATGCATTTTGTAATAGTGTTATAACGGAGAATGCGTGATTAAAAATAAGAAATTTTTTTTTTTGAGTTTGTACGAAATATTATTTTATTGAAAAATGTGTGATTGTAATGGAGTCAAATCACTATTTAAAAATACATTTTGATGAAAAATATGGCTAAAACAAGGGCTATATTTCAATTTATTCAACCTTTTCAAATTATATACATAATTTCACAAAATATTTTATTCATATATTCTTTTTAACAATTTTAATTCTTCTTTTAACAATATCAATTATATCAACTGTTTTTAAAAATACAATTTTCAAAATTATTACACATATTATTCATCCGATACATAAGACGTGTAATGCACACACTTAATACTAGTATCCAAAATATGTCAGCATTAGCATAATGATTAAGCATCCAAATATTTAGGTAGTAGCATGCATAAACATTTTAAGCAATTTAAATTACGTGAACTATCAATAATGATAATTATTCATAATAACAAAATAAAGATGAATATGTTAGAAGTCTGTTAATAAATAAGGATGACATAGGATTCTTGGTTTGTTGACTTCATAGACGGTTAGGGACATCTCTACTTATAATTTTAAAAGCAAATTGCTAATTTCTTAGATAAGTGAATCTCACATGATCTTCGTATGTGCATTACATTATTAAATGTATAAATGTGTTACTTAAACTACTATTATGTGAACATATTATTCGATTGATGCTTATTATATCATTAATATTTTTCAAGATCTAAGTTTCTAAAGGTTAATGTGGCAAGAAATATTTTTAAAAAGATATGTGTCCTAATTTTTTTTTTTTAAAGATGTATATGCTTATGTCATGAAAGATGAGAGTGAGAAATTAAGAATGAATAATCGATGCACCCAATCTATGTTTAATGATGCATGTTTGGTATTAATTGCTTTGCTACCTATTGATAGACTTAACAATTTCCAAATAAAAATGGTTCATTGCATTCTGATTGACTAATAATAATGTTAATTTTTTAAAGAAATGAAAGAAAATAGGATACATATTGGGGAAAAACTATTTATTTTAAAGTAATGCATATGTATATCATAAGCACGTATACTATGCGTGTGTTTTACTTACTGAATGGTAGCTCCTTTTATGTTATTCATCATTATTTTTCAAATGATGAAGACAAGATGATTTAAGAAGACTAATTGTGATAAGATAGACTTAGTTCTAACATATTTAAAAATTAACTTCATTGTGAAATAAAGTTAACCTTAATTTATTTCTCTTATATTTTTTATGAAGTACAAAAGTTTATTAAATTCTTGTCATAAATGAAAGTCATTAATGTTATATTAGAAAAAATTTAATCACATTCCATAGTTATGATTTTCAACCTAAATAAATGTTAGCAATTTTGAGTCTAGGCATTTCTGGACATAGAATGTTGCAGTTTGGTTTCAGAGCTAATTGTTTTAAAATCAATTTTGTAGATTTTTAATTTTTATTTATACAAATTAAATGAGCATTGAGTCATGTCATAAGAAGTCCTCTCACATTCATGTGGTAAGATATGGATTTTATTTTCTTGGATAGATTATGATTATTTGATATGGTAACGTTGTAATTACAATATAAGGTTCATAACAGTTAACTATGTTGATATATCTTTAACTATGTTAATGAAAAAGTAGTTGGGGCAATGGATTTTTTAAATTTAGGTTATGTGTGTAAGTTTTATATGTTGACAATGTATAGTAGAATTTTTTTTTTTTTAATGGAAAAGTATTCCGTTCATGAAGGCAAATAGCCTTAAGAAAGGTTATAATAGTGTTTATCAATGAAAATTACATTTTCAATGAACAAGGGGACACAATGCCACCAAGTACCAAATCTTGAAGGGACCATACATGCCGTTCCAAGTAGTGAGCAGCTTGATTAGTAACTCGATTGTAGTGAGAGATACTACAATGAGGGAATCGTAGCATTAACTCCTTTATTTCAGCTACAAGAAGACAGACTGATGCTGGGGTTAAATCTGGTTTGTTAATTTCATTTGCAAGAAACATACAGTCACTCTCTACCAGTAAGTTCAAAATCCCAAGGCTGAGACATAATTGTTGGCCTCTCACAATTGCAGCCCCTTCGACGTGTTCAGGTTCTAGGATACATTTTTTAGGGCCACTAGCAGCCATAACCAATTCACCATTATGATCCTACAAGATAATGCCAATTCCAGCCTTGTTAAAATCGAAAAACAGAGCACCATCAACATTGAGCTTGAAGGCAGGTTTAGGTGGTGCGGTCCATCTATACTTTTTGGGCAGCACTCCAGGAGCAGTCGTTCAAGGAAGGGCAGGTTCTGTTGCAAGTTTATTGGCTAAAGTTGTTGCGATTACTTGTTGTGGTGGAATGGTAATCTGATCATGGACCATTTTATTTTGCCGATACCAAAATCCCCAAGTAATAAGCAGAAAATCCATGAGAGCATTCTTTGATAATGCTGTCAAAATATCGGTGGATGCTTGCAAGAAGCCTCCTGGATAACTTTTGTTTTGTAGTATCGGGAATCGACTAGTTAGGCTTTGATGGATAGATGGGTAGTAAAGCAAAACATGACATAAATCCTCCACTTGGTAGCCACAGAAACAACACTGGGAAGCAAGAGGAATATTTCGGTTGATCAGGTTTTGTTTTGAAGGTAGACTATCTTGACAGGTTCTCCAAGTGAAGATTTTTATCTTTGGAGGGATTTTCAGCCGCCACATCGCATCCCAAAACTTCTTTTTCTCAGCCATATTTGAAGAGTTACCACGGTCTGGAGTAAGGCAATTTTTGAAGAATCTATAAGTGCTGCTCACGAAGTAGATTCCAGATTTTTTCTGTTCCCATGACCACACATCCTGTTCATTCGAGCAACAAGGTTGTAACTTTAGGATAGACTCAATAATTATTGGAGTGAATAAAGTTCTAAGCTTTTCCAAGTTCCATGACCCCAAGTTGGGATCAATCAGTGCCACGCCAAGCATATGAGGAATTACCACCTAAAGATGTTTTCAAAGCAACGCCATCGGAGAAGTAGCGGGCTGAATAGATTTTGTAAACCAAGCTATCCTTATGTTGCAATAGCCTCCAAGCATTGCCATATTAAAAACTTCCAGCTCCTTAAACCTATGCCTCCCATGGATTTCAATTTACACATTTTTTCCAAGACAGCCAATTGATTTTTCTTTCCTCCTTCCTTTGGCCCCACCAAAATCGAGCCGTCATCCTTTCAAGTTCAGTGCAAAGTGTGNCAAGTTCAGTGCAAAGTGTGGAGGGGAGTTTAAAGCAACTCATAACGTAGGAAGGTATTGCTAGAGCCACTGATTTGAGGAGAACTTCTCTTCTGCCTTGGGAGAATATACTACTTTTCCAACATTGCAATTTCAACCATACTTTGTGTTGTATTTCAGAGAAAGCTCATGTTTTGGATCTTCCTACCATAGGTGGCAATCCAAGATACTTTTCATAGTGTTGCACTTCCAGGACATTCCATAGGGCCATAATTGCTCGTTGATCATCTTCCTTTACGTTTGCACTGATTACCATTGCGGTTTTATCTCTATTTAGTTGTTACCCCAATACCTCTTCATAAGTACTTAGGATAGTCTGTAGTAGA
This sequence comes from Fraxinus quadrangulata, assembly GCA_903798255.1. Classification (NCBI taxonomy): domain Eukaryota; kingdom Viridiplantae; phylum Streptophyta; class Magnoliopsida; order Lamiales; family Oleaceae; genus Fraxinus; species Fraxinus quadrangulata. Next base: position 13,022 of record CAIGRB010064854.1, read on the forward strand.
GACGTAGTTGATTCAGTAGCTTCACAAAAAATTAAGCTGTCATCCGCAAAGAAGAGGTGATTCAATCTTAGAGCTCCATGGCATACACGAATACCAGTCACATGATTTTTCCTTTCAGCTTCCTTCAGCAGACTGATCAATCCTTCGGTACATAAGAGGAATAAATAAGGAGAAATAAGATCTCCTGACCTTAAACCCCTAGAAGGAACAATACGACCAGTAGGTAAGCCATTGATGATGATCGAAAAGGATGCGGTTGTAACACATTTCATCACCAGATTAATAAGATTTTCATGGAAACCCAACTTGTGCATAACAGCTTCAAGGAAAGACCACTCCCACTCTATCGAAGGCTTTTCTCATATCAAGCTTAAGGGACATATAACCCTTCTTATCCTTTTTCTTCCTTCTCAAGAAATGGAGCACTTCGTACGCTACAAGGACATTATCTAAGATGAGTCTGCCTTTGATGAAAGCTGATTGTGTTCCCGAGACCACCATAGGTAACACTTGTTTTAACCTGTTAGCCATGACCTTGAAAACCAATTTATAAAGGACATTACAGAGGCTAATTGGTCTGTAATCCTTGACTTTTTGGGGGTTTTTTACCTTAGGAATAAGTGTAATAAATGTGTGATTTACATCTCGGTAGAATTCACAAGTATTCAAAGCATGTAAAAAAATATTAGTTATAGATGGGCCAATATGAGACCAAAACTTTTGGAAAAAAAATTGAAGGCATACCATCAGGTCCTAAAGCTTTGTTCGGGTGCATTCCTATCAGTGCTTGGGAAATTTCAGCTGCTATGAAAGGTTTTGTTGGCTCATAATTCATATTGGTGGTGACTTTGCTTTCCATGTTGGTTAGAACATCAGCTTGGTTCCTTGAGCCATTTGATGCAAATAGTTCTGAAAAGTAATTGATAATTAGACGGTCGCACGCTTCACCCTCTTGCCAACACCCTTGATCATCCAACAATTTTGTAATTGAATTTTTTCTCCTTCTTTGGGATGCCTTTGTATGGAAATAGCGTGTGTTCTGATCTCCTTCTTCTAACCAAGCAGCCCTAGATCTTTGTTTCCACATGATCTCCTCTTTGTCCATCCAAGTTTGCACCTCTTCAGCCGCTTGTCGAAGATCACTGGTAGTTGTAGCCATAAGATTCTGTTTTTGGATTTGATCTGGCTTTGCTCTAGCCCCTTTAAGTTTCACGTGCACCTTGCCAAATGAATCTTGGTTCTAAGATTGAAGTTATTTGCTGCAGCAGCTGATTTTACTCCCAATATTTTCCAGGTTCTGAGTGCAGGTTTCAGACCACTGATTTAACACTATGTTGGTGCACTCAGTAGTTTCACCTAGCCACATCGATTCAAAACGGAAAGGCTTGACTCTTTTTAGTGATTGAATAGGACCGTCCAGTTGGATCCAGATTGGAAGATGATCTGAATATGTTAACAAACCGTGGGTGATGAATACGTGTGTAAAGAGGGGACACCAAGAATCATTCGCGATGAAAAGATCAAGTTGTTCAAATTTTTTTTTTTTTTTTTTTTTTTCAGCCATGTCTTCCATTATACCATGTGTATTTAGGACCTTTAAACCTGAGATCCTGGAGCTCACAATCAAAGAACATTTGCTGGAAACTTTCGAGTTGTTGTCTAGGTCTATCTCGACCTCCTCATTTTTCATCATTGGATAAAATTTCATTGAAGTCACCAAAGACAAGCCATGCAGCTACAGAATTTCTCTTTATTATACGTAATAAGTTCCAAACCTCCATACGTTTACCTATCTCAGGATGGCCATAGATACTAGTTAGGAACCAGCTATGTTGTGGAGAATCAATTTTTGCGTCAATGTGATTTTTGGAGTAACTTAGAATGGATAACAGAATGTCAGATTTCCAGAGGAGTGCTATTCATCCACTTCGACCTTCGGCCTCAACATTTAAACAACCATAGAATTTTAACTTAACTCGACATAATTCCATATTCATAGCATTTAGTTTTGTCTCTTGCAAGAACAAAACTTCGGGATCTTCCTTTCTAATAAGATCAGAAAGAGTCTGAATGCCACGAGGGTTCCCAAGCCCTCGTGCATTCTAGCTTAGGATTTTCATGTTGATCGGTGGGGCTGTATTTCAGCCTCCATCGGATTCTGGGCATTGGAGCAGGGAAGCCATTCATGGGACTCGCCTGTACCCTTCGGACACTTTGAGCTACGAACAAAGTCCCCACTTGCATAGTGAGTATTCAGGGACCTCTTTTGGTGTACTAAGGAAGTGGATTTGTTGGAGCTGTGAGTCTGATTTTTCCTGACTCGTTTCCACCTTCGGGTTTGGTTGGCGCCCTTTTCAGTAATTAATGTCCCACTAGATATGGGTGAAATAAACTCAGTTTGTTGGTGGATAAGATCTTTCCTTTGTTGAGTATTTGGAAACTCGTTGCTATCAGGAAATTTTTCCATAAACGCATTGTTGTCTAAATTAAATTCCATAGAAACTGAGATTTTTGATTGATCCTGTAATGGCAGTTGTTGAGGAGCAAAAATATCCTTTGGCTGAATGTTAGGAACGTTATTGTTGTCATTATTTGTTTCCATAAAAACATTGCAATCAAGATTATCTTCCATGGAAACTATGGTTCCTAATTGATCCTGTATTAGCAGCTGTTTCAAAGATGTCGCCGTAATCAACTCCCCATTATTTCCATCAATATTTATTTCTTGTAATAAATCATGATTTTCCGGTATTCTGTTGTTGGTTGCCGGAAATGGAGTTTGTCGGTCCTCTTGCCCCCCGTTTTTCTGATCACCGAGGCCTGTATGATTCGTCTGCTGATCAGGGTGGTGAGACTTCATTTGTTGGTTATGGATAGGGCCTCCATAATCTCCAAAATTTCTCGCACATAGCCAAGGCCCGTAGGAGAAATCAGAAGTTGTGTATGCCTCCATGGAAGATCTCCACTGGGAGCATTCCTTATGACTATGTCCAAGAATACCACATAGATAACAGAAATTTGGAAGACGTTCATAGGCAAAACGGGCCCAAAAAGGCTTGTAGGATCCCACACAAATTCTCATACCATGTAGTAGAATCTTGGAAATATTCAGGCTTATCTGAACCCGAAGGAATTCACCTCTTGCTATCTCATTTTTATCGATATCAATGTCAATAACTTTACCCAGTTGCCTTCTAATAGTGTCTCCCATCTTCCAGTTGCGAACCCTGAGAGGGAGGTCATGAATTCTTACCCAAAAATATGCTTCAGGGAGGGAGATATTTTCAATTTGTTCAAGGCCATCAACCTCTTTGGTTAATACCAACTGCTTATCGAACGCCCACGGTCCCTCGCCCTTGACACGTTCCTTATCTCGAATGTCTTCAAATTCTGCTAGGAATAAATTGGAGGAGATGTCCCGAATGCTCAGCATCTTATTTGGGTGCCATACACGTTTCATAGAGTTCTTAAGTGCCTCTTTGTTAAAATGTTTACTAGACAGAAGTTTGAAATCCGGATCCATAGAGAGAAAGCAAAAGAAAAGACAATAAAGAATCCTGCATCAACCAGGGGGAGACCTTTACTCCGGTAGCCTTCAAGAGGGTGGAAGACCTCTACGCAGGGAATCCTTTATTCAAGACCCCCGCGAGGAAAAAATATATATATTAATTAAATCATATTGACAATGTATAGTGGATTTGAAAGAGATAATAAGTCACAAAGGTTACTAAATTTTAATGTAAGTAAACTAATGAATGTTCTATGGCCCCAAATACGTGTCTTCATAATATCGAAGAAATATACGTAGATTGCATTGATGGTTCGGACAATATAGCAAGAATAATAGGTACCCGTATGACAACATATATTATATCAACAATTGTCAGAAAACTATAAACAACCGCTTATTCATAGATATACTACTTATTGTATCCATACTTCCAAAGCTATAATTAATTCAAATTGTCTATAGTGAGGCTTCTCAACAGTGATAGACGGAAAAGTGATACAAGCAGATTTTTTAACCTTAGATGCTCTCCACTTTGAAGTCATATTAGGGACGGACTAGCAATGAAGATATCACATTGCGATTGACTGTGATATAAAAATAGTGAGTTAAAATCCTAAACTGGCCTATTACTTTTCGGTTTATTTTCCTTCTATTCCTAAAATCTTAATGAAGATTCACAAATTGTTGATTAAGAGTTTTATAGTTTATTTTGCTTAAGTAATAGAGGTAGCGAAGACAAATATCTTCGTTGAACAGGTCTCGATAATTATATATTTGACTAGCTTTTATTGGAATTTAAGGGTATATAAAAATATTAAAATGTGTAAATTGGAAAAAGTCTTCAATAGATGTAACGATTGGGTGCGACAATGCGACTCTTTTGAGTGCAAAAAGTGTATAACGAAAAGTCATGATCTTTTATTAAGGTACAATCTAGACCATCAATTATGAAATAGTACGATCTAAGAGTCAAAATTGATTTAGTCAAAAAATGCAATCATTAGGACATGACACATGAAAATAATTCCATTTTCTTCACCCCAAATCAATTCTATATAATTTATTTCTAATTGTTTCCCTATCCAAATTATGTTAAAATAGTTTCTAAATTATTTTCGACTTTTGTGTTCGATATTAGTATTCGATCCCTTTTATTCTAGAAAAGTACAGTAAAGCGTTGTTCGTCAAGCAAAATTAATATAGTGTTATATTAATTTTAGAAGAAGCGTTGTTTCTTGGGAGTCGGGCGTTTATTTGATCCTATTAACTCCAGTGCAGGGGTCAAAATCCGTTTTAAGAAGATTTGAATTTGCATATTTCGCTTCATCTCATCACCTTCTAATTTCTGAATTTTCTACATTTAAATAAGTCGCGATTTGCTCATTATTATGCACGTATCATAGTTTCCATAAGTCGTTAATCTATTTGTATTTGTATGCACGTATTTTTATAATAGAGTATAATTCATACACTAATTTATACATCTTTATTTTTACTTGTTCTCCAAAGAAAATCTGTACCTTTATTTGAAGAAGTCAATTTCAACTTTTAGAACGTGTAAATTCTCTGTAATACCTAATCTTTGGTGGTTCTTATTTAAATTGGTCACTAGACTGCAACAAGAATGTTTTCCCTTTGTAATCAATGTTATTCGTATATAAACACAACCCAACAACCTAAAAAAACACATAAAAACGCGCTTGTCAGCATTTTTCTGATCTTTTTGACCAAGAAATTCAAGCTCTCTCTCTGGGTCATGCGAATGCTGACAACAATAAGTCCATTTTATTCCTAAAATGTTCTGACTTGTTCAATTAATTTGTTAACTAATCGATTTTTGGAATTTAAATGTCGTTAGTGTCCAAATTCTGGTCTTAAAGTAATGATGTTGCTAATGACTCACTATTTGCCTCGTAGAATTTGGCATGTTAATTTTGACCATTACACCACAGTGCTGACTTCTGCATGTGTATATATATGTGTGTGTCATACACAACCATCACACTCAGACATAAGTATATACAGAGACAGAGAGATCAAGAGAGAGATGGTGGCAGAGAATAGCTATGATTCCTTGAATGGACATGCAATGACTGGTGGAAACGGCCTTAAAAGCTACACCAAAAACTCATCATACCAGGTAAATAAATAAAAAAAAAAATTATATATATAAATGAGTGCGCGTGTCGTCAGCGTGTTTAATTCCTCATTTTAATGCGTGTTTGTGTTGTGTAGAGAGGTGTTATTGATGCAGCCAAATCACACATTCAAGGTGCCATTGCTAAGAAGCTTCAACCAGAAAATTTTACCACATTAGAGTCGTTTTCGGTTGCTGATTTAGGTTGTTCAGTTGGACCTAACACTTTCTTTGCTGTTCAAAACATTCTTGAATCTGTTAAACTCAAGTACAAAACCCACGAACCCAATTCCAAAATCCCAGAATTTCAAGTTTTCTTCAATGACCATTCAATGAATGATTTCAATACCCTCTTCAAGTGTCTCCCACCCAATAGGGAATATTATGCTTCAGGTGTTCCAGGATCCTTCTATTCTCGCTTGTTTCTACGAGGATCTCTCCACTTTGTGCACTCTTCGTATTCTCTCCACTGGCTATCTCAAGTGCCCAAAGAGGTTACAAATAGAAAGTCACTTGCTTGGAACAATGGGAGAATTTACCACATTCATGCTAGAGAAGAAGTAACTAAGGCATACTCAATGCAGCATGCCATGGATATGACCAACTTCCTGAGTGCAAGAGCTGAAGAGGTTGTAGCCGGTGGCCTGGTTGCCATTGTTGTCCCGGCTCGCCCAAATGGAACCCGTCATGCTCTAGTCATTTTTAACATGATGTTTGATCTATTGGGATCTTCTCTCATGGAGCTCTCCAAAAAGGTTAGAAACATGCATCCAGACTATTATTATATCTTCCATGTTTTTCTCATACCAAATGTTACAAAATGCCTTAATTCGTGGTGTGAATTGTATATAAAAAAAATTTAATTTTGTGCAGGGACTTATTGATAAAGAGAAGGTGGATTCATTTAACATACCAGCTTACTGCACATGTCCTCAAGAACTAGAAGCAGTAATACAGAAAAATGGATGTTTTAGCATAGAAAGAATGGAGAGTTTGCCCACGGTGATAGCACCGGACACTCGCCATAGGCCCCAAGATGTGTCATTGAGCATTCGAGCTATTACTGAGGAACTAATCAGGGAACAATTTGGAGCTGAGATTTTAGATGAACTTTTCCACCTCTTTACAAACAAAGTTGGGGAGGCACATCAGGATATAGCATCAGGAATAGCTCTCAACTTGTTTTTGTTGCTTAAACGCTATTGATTATGAAAAGTAGATCGTATTAACTTGTATTTATATTGATTAGTAAAATACTTTACTGTGTGATTTATATTACGAGTTTGCTTGTATTATTGTAATGTGACGTAAAGTTCACTTGTTAGTTATATTCTGGGTTCATTTTCTCTCAAATAAAGAGCACTTTACTCCATTCTAGTTTCTTGTTGTTTAACCTCTCTTACAAGGAAAAAGGCTTTTAGTCCTTGTGTACTTTGAATGAGCACATTTTAGCAGCGGAAAATGATCAGTCGCCAACTCCGACGAGAATCAGCTATGAATTTGGAATCGGATGGGTATAAATAAAACTGAAATATCTTATGGCATTGGCAACGGATTTTTTAGTTGGTGTTGTTCAGTCACCCTTGGTTTAAGATGTTACAATAAAATACTCCAAAAAATACCAATTATTGCTTCATTGTATGCAATTTAATTGAAAATTAATTAATTAATACCAGTTTAATTAGTAGTATAGATATATGGGTTCAGCCAACTTTCACATCGCGACCCTTCCAATCGATTCTCCATCTTTGAAGCCAATTGATTCAATTTATCAATGTTAGTATTGGTGTGTTGTTAATTTGAGTTAAATATATACGTACATAAGCGCACACATATATACACAACGTTATTAAAATTTAAAAAAAAATAAAAAAATTTGCTATAATATTTTTATTATTTAGGTGTATTTATTTACTTAGTTTTGGTATCTAGTTCGACCTTTTGACCCTAGACCCTTATTCTTTTTCAGATCGATATTTGAGCCGATTTTTAAAATATAGTATCTACATACATAAATGCAGGGTTGATGATCTGTGTGACATTTTAAAATGGAGCCCCTTTCATGTAATTAGAAAATACATCAACAAAAAATTATTCCAATAACAATATTTCATTACAAAAATATGACATTGAATATTTGTTTACATATAAAACTTCAAAAGAATACAATTTTCATATCTCAGTTTTTTT
>CAIGRB010064854.1:21137-36198 GCA_903798255.1 Fraxinus quadrangulata
AAAAACAATTAAGCATAACATACTGAAATTACTTAGGAGGGAGCCTAAACCATATCAATCATTTCCCTTACTCTAATAAAATGTCTTCATACGATACACAAGTAGGACAATAATGTTAAAAATAAGAATCATTATTTTTCTACTCTCTTTTCTTCATAAATACTGTGCCATTTAACTAACATTATAATAAAAAATTTAAATTTTAAAATTATTATATATAGCAATTATTTTTAGCATCCTTACAATGCTAAGGCCATGTGCGATCACACCACCTACACACTTTTAGAACTGCCTCTGCACATTCTGTTTGAATAAGCTTATGTTTTACACCTCATCTGTCTATATATAAATTATTTTCATGACTTAAAAGTTGCATTGTCCAAATTTTTATTTATTCAGTTATCTACGTTTTATATGATTCTCAGGATAGTATTGGATGATTATTGAAGATTTCATTTAGTTTCATAAACTCAATAGCAGTACTGGCTGTAGATTGTGCATCTTATATGATTAAATCTAGATTCTTCATCTTATATGATTAAATCAGTGTCCTAAAAAGCGCGCCTAGACGCGAAGCGTGGCAAAAAAAGCTCTGTGTTGGGCTTGAGCGCAGTGCATATTTTTTTTTTTTCAATTCATAAATGGTTGGAATTTTTAATTTCACTATTTCGTCTTCACTATTAACTATTTTACAATAAGCACATAGTTAAGGGGTATTAGCACATAACGTCCCCACTTTTCATTGTTATTGTAAAAAACGTCAACACCTTTCATTTTTTACATTTTCGCCCTTATTTCCACATTTCATTAGACAAAATGTCATTTTCACATGTTTTCTCAATTAAAAATTATGAAATGATAAATACACCTCTCTCTTTAAATAAAACAAAAAGACAAAAAAATTAATTGTAATCATGGTCTCGATTTTTTTTAAAAACGCAAATAAGTCACAAATAAATTATTAAAAGGATAATTAACACATAATGTTCATATCTTTCACCGTTATTTTGAAAAACATCCATACGTTTTATTTATTTTTTAATAATTAACACAATAAGTATAGGGACATTATGTATTAATTATCCTTTTAATAATTTATTTACGCTTTTTTAAAAAAATTGGGACTGTGGTTGCAATTAGTTTTTTTTTCTTTTTGTTTTATTTAAAGAGAGTGGCATATTCGTCATTTCATAATTTTTAATTGAGAAAATATGTAAAATGACATTTTGCGCAATAAAAGGTGGAAATAAGAGCGAAAATGCCAAAAAATGAATGGTGTTGACGTTTTCCACAATAACAATAAAAGGTGGGGACGTTATGTGCTAATTACTCCTTAGCTATGTAAATTGTAAATTGTAAATTTTTGTTCTATTAATTTTAACAATACTTAAACAATCAATTACACAAATTTTGATGATATCATCTAGAAATGTACATATAGATTAATTCAAAGTTTTTCTCCTCCAAACATACCAAAGCGACACATGAATTCCCAAATCTAAAAATTCTTTTCTCCTCCAAATCCAATACCCACTTTGGCACTTCCTAGGATTTCACTTTTTCACTCATCTCCATCTCAGTAAGCCGGTAACAGCCTCCTCTCTTGCTCACGTTTTTTCAGGTAATTTTAGTGGGTTTGTGTTTTTTCGTGATTTTGGCTATTTGGCGATTTTCTAAGGGCGACTTAAAATTTTCATGTTTCTGTGAGCAATTTTCTGTTGGGCTACGAATATGAACCTGATGAAGAGCACTTAAATCGAAATCCATCAACATACCTCAGGGACGGAGCCCAATGAGGTCCATTGTAGGCACAGGCCCACACTGAACTTTTGGGCTCAAAAAAATTTTTTTTAGTGATATGCTAACTTCCATCCCAAATCCACAGCCCAAAACCATGACCAATATATTCTATCCTAATGTAAATGGCCCAAGACCACTACCTAGCCCAATCCAAAAAAAATAAAAACACCAGGTCGTAGCCTTCGCCTCTGTTCTCCTCTACCTCCAGCCACCATTTCAAAATTAAACGGTTTTACTGTGCTGTGCTGACGAAGAGGTGTTGTATCGGGATTGTGATCAGAAAGTGCACGCCAACAACAAGCTCGCGAGCAAGCACCAGAGGGTTCTTCTCACTAACTCCGCCAATCAGATGCCCAAGTGCGTGCAACATCTGTCAGGTATTTGATGTTTGAGCTGGGTATGCCATATGAGTGTTTTCGTATTTTCTTTAGGAACTGCTTGAGAGGTTTTTTTTTTTTTTTTAATACTGCATTTGATAATCTTCGTGACTTCGTGAATCATACAAGATTGGTGTGTAGTATGTAGAGAAGAAATCTTATGGAATTGAAATTTGGGTATTGTTGAATTGAAATTGTTGAAATTTGGGTATTGTTGAAATCTTATGAAGAGATTATTTCAAATAAAAATTGACTTGGACAAAGTAAATGTTGATGGGGGAGGGATGTCGAATAATGTGGAATTTCACTAAACTTCCAACTGATTCTGGTATAAGGATACCCATTTTGGATTACAATGCTAACATATGGGATCAAGTTTGAAGAACATATATGTTAAAGGGTCATTGTCAGCCACAAGATCATAACTTTTCAAAACGATAATTTGGAGTAAAAGCTAGACTACTCAATCCTTCTTGATTTAAAGAGTTTGGTTCTTGGTTGGAGTCTAGTGTAAAAAAAGATGCTGCTTATTATTTGTATTGTTATATTTTCAAATCAACTTTTGGAAAGCAAGGTGAAGGTGAGTGTTTTGTTGGTGAAGATTTTACATATTGAAAAGAGAAAAAAGCTTCATATTTATGTTGGAGAATATAATAGTGCACATAATCAAGTTCGCATTAAGTGAGCAGTTTTGATGAATCAAGACCAACAATTCAATCAGTTTTGTACAAGCAGTTACAACAAGTAAGAAGTGCATATGTTACCCATCTTAATGCATCTATTGATTATGTTCAACTTCTATTGCGACAAGGACACTCAATTCGGGATCATGATGAATCTAAGGATTCTCCCAATCCAGGCAATTTCTCAGTCCTATTAGAATTTTTGGCTGCTCATAATAAAGATATTAATGTCGTGACATTGGGAAATGCTCATCAAAATTGCAAATTGACATCACCTGATATTCAAAAGATATAGTAAATGCTTGAGCCGTTGAGACAATCAATGTTATTATCAAATATATTAGCGATTTATTATTTTCTATTCTAGTTGATGAATCTCGTGATGTGTTAATGAAGGAGCAAAAGTCAATTGTATTATGTTATTTAGATAACAGTGGACATGTGAATGAACGCTTAATAGGGATTGAACATGTTACAAGTACCATAGCTCTATCACTGAAGGTTGCAATTAATAAGATATTTTCTAGATATAACTTGAGCATGTCTAGCTTGAGAGGACAAGGTTATGACAGGGCAAGTAATATGCAAGGTAAATTTAATTGTTTGAAAGCACTCATTTTAAAGGAGAATTCCTATGCCTTTTACATTTACTATTTTGCTCATCAACTCCGACTAGCTCTTGTAACTGTTGCGAAGAAGAATATTCCTATTACTAATTTTTTTCGTGTAGTTGGTGATGTAGTAAATACTATTGGAGCATTTTCTAAACGTTCTTCGAGAGAGAAACAATCAGACTTTATTGTTGATGCATTGGAGAAAAGTGAGATTTTAAGTGAACAGGGACTTGATCAAGAAACAACTCTTCAACGTTCTGGTGATACACGATGGGGTTCACATCTATTATTGATGTACTTGCAATGATTGTTGAAGATAACTCTTGTTCTTGTGATCAAAGATCTTATGCAACAAATTTATTGGAGTCGATACAGACATTTGATTTTGCATTTAATTTACAGTTGATGAGAAGTGTCTTGGGAATTTCAAATGAACTGTCAAAAGCATTGCAACTGAAAAATCAAGATATTGTGAATGCAATGCAATTGGTAAAGTTATGTAAACGATGACTCCAAATAATAAGAGATGAAGGATGTGATTCCTTCTGGGAAGAAGTATGTTATTTCTGTCAACAGCATTATATTGATGTACCCGGCATGGATGATATGTTTGTACGTCGTGCACTTCGTGGTCGCACACAACGTAATCCTCCAGAACTTACAAATTTACATCATTATCAGGTAGATTTGTTCTACTCTATCATCGATCTTCAACTTCAAGAATTGAATGATCGTTTCTCGGAGAGTTGCTTCTGCCAACAACATTATATTGATGTACCCAGCATGATGATATGTTTGTACGTCGTGCACTTCGTGGTCGCCCACAACGTAATCCTCCAGAAATTACAAATTTAAATCATTATCGGGTAGATTTGTTCTACTCTGTCATCGATCTACAACTTCAATAATTGAATGATTATTCTCGGTGGTAAATACAGAGTTGTGTAGCTTGTTTATGTCCACACGATTCATTTTCTTCTTTTGACAAGAAAAATTTGATTCGACTTGAAACTTATATTTTTGACATGCGCTCTAACAAAGAGTTTGAAGGGTTGAACGATGTTGGTGATCTTGTAGAAAATTTAGTTCCAACAAAGAAAAATATGGCATATCCATTGGTTTACAAGATTTTGACTTTAGCATTGATTCTACCGGTTACTACCAATACTGTAGAGAGAGTCTTTTCTGTAACAAGCATTGTAAATGATAGATTTTGTAATCGGATGGGTGATCAGTGGATGAATGACAGCACAATTGTTTATGTAGTGAAAGATATATTTTTGAAGCTCGATAATGAAGTTATTGTACAACGATATCAAAGTATGAAAACTCGAAAGAAACAAATGTAATTTATAAACTATGTCATTTTTATTATTGGTGTAATATTGCTTTATATTTTTATCATCATTAAATCCATAACCAAAAACTCGACGTTCAACATCGATACATTGTGCCCACACTGAGTTACTTTTCTGGCTCCACCCCTGACATACCTGTTTGGCTATTCAGTATTAGTTAAAAATCTTGTCAGACCATCTATAATGAATATGGTTTATTTAACTTGTATATGCATTTTATTGTTTGACTCAAGAGTACAAATGGTCCATTTAGTGGTTATGTATTAAAATTTAAAATTGCACAAGTGATTGCCTCTGAATGGAATTAAATAGATGAAATGAACTGTGGCCTAGATGAGTAAATACTGGAACGATAATTTGATATGTAAAGATCTCTACTCATTATTCTTATTGCTTTTGGATTTTTTGTTCAATTATTAGGGGTTTGCTAAATGAATAATAAAGTTTTGTATTGTTTAAAAAATTTTAGAAACCAATGGAAGAAGATGATTCTTCAACGACATCTAAATCCAATGCCAGTCATCTAAAAATAGATTTTGAAGATGTTGGATGGAAACCGTGGTTTTGTTAGATTCTAAAAAACTTAATAATGTGAAATGCATATTATGTGATAAGGTTACTAAGAGAGGACTTTATAGGCATAAAATTCACGTAGCAGGCATCATGGGAAGAGGTGTGACATCATATCCTAGAGCAAGTAAAGAACAAAAAGCCAAGTATGTTGAGGCGATTCAAGGGAAGAAGTCCAAAAAAATTAATAAGCTAGTGAAAGATACTAAGTTGAGGGAAGATGTGGGTATATCTTTGCCTACAATAGATGAGGAGCTAGATGAGGAAAAAGATTATGAAATGTCTATTATTTAAAGAAGGGCTAAGAAAAGGCCTATTAATGTGGGACCTATAGATTAATTTGCAAGGTCTATCAATGTCAATGGCGCTTCTATGGGTGCAAGTAATAAATTGAGACGACAAAATGTAAATGATGCAATTTCTAAGAGAAGGTTATTACATGTTCATCGATATTTGGCAAGATAGATTTATGAAGCCCGAATTCCTTTTAATGCCATTAAAAATTACAGTTTTAAACTATTTGTGAAAGCTCTTTGTCAATATGGTTCAAGTTACACTCATCCTTCCCAATACCAATTAAGGGAGCCACTTTTGAAGGGAGAGAAGGAGAGAACAAAAGAAACTTTAAAGAAGCAAGAATAAGAGTGGGAAAATAATGGATGTCCAATCATGACCGATGCTTGGAGTGGTGGAAAAAGAAGAAGCAACATGAATCTGTGCGTCAATTGTAAATTGGGGACCACATTTATTTCATCGAAGTATGCTTCAAATGATACGCATACCGATCAATATATATTTGACTATATCAATTAATGTATTAAAGATGTTAAGGTTGAAAATGTGGTTCAAATTGTAACCGACAATGCTTCCAATAATATGGTCGCTATAAAATTGTTGGAATTAGAAAGGCCTAACGTGTTTTTGGACATCATGTGCCATTCACAGTTTAAACCTTAGGCTTGAAAGAATCTCCAAACTTCCTAGCTTCAAGGGAGTGATTAACAAGGCAAAATCCTTCACTATTTTCATTTATGCACATCATAAGACTTTAGCATTGATGAGAAAATTCACAAAAAAGAGATAGTTGACAGGGAATCACTAGATTTGCAACCTCTTTCTTAAAATTGCAAAGTTTGCTTGATAAAAAATAAGAGTTGAGAAATATGATGACTAGTAATGCATGGGATAACACAAAATGGTCTAGGAGTAAAAGGGATAATAGGCATTTGATATTGTTGTTTCGAATGATTTTTGAACATGATAGACTTGTGTCCAATAGTGAAAGCGCTTAAGCTTGTTATTAGAGAAGAAAAGCCTTCAATGGGCTTTGTTTATGGAGATAATAAAGGTAAATGATGACATTATAAAGACATCGAAGGGGGAGTGTGATTATAGGCCAACATTTGACATTATTGATTATAAAAGCATAGGTCACCTTGATAGTCTACTTCATACAACAACTTATTTTTTGAATCCGTCCTATTTCTTCAAATATCAATGTATCAAAGATGATCAATTGATGATAAATAATTTGATTGCTTGTGTTAGTGATCAAATACAACATCATGTGATAAATAGCAGAATTCTAAAAAACGTAAAGCATGGCTAGACGTAGATGCCAAGTTCTAAGCTTTACGAGCTCAGGCAAACATTAGGCGTAAAAAAACATTTTTCTTATTTTTTTAATATTATTTCAAAATTTAATCATTCTAAAACTCATTTAGTAATACATACCAAACGTGTAAAATTATAAAATATTATATTACCAAACATTTAACACACTTTTCAATTTTCATAGTTAGAACATGAAAACACTATAATGATATAAGGTATGGAGAAAGTGCATGAGTTGTACTCAAGCAAATTCCTATCCATTTTGATGACAATATGGGAAGGCAGTTTAATAATAACAATGTTTAAAACAAAAGGTAAAGAAAACAAAGAGATCTTGTCATATTATAAGATATCATGCTAGTTTATTTTATCTAACTTTTTATTATACTCCAATTCAATATCCTCTTTTTCATCTAATTCTTCCAATGTATTGTTCGATGCAAAATCATCCTCCTCGAGCTCCCTTATTTCATTTTAAGCATTTCTAATACCTTTTGTAGGTTGTAAGATATCATTCTTCTTCTCCGCATCACAACCCTGCACAATTCAAGATTGTGCATTAGTAGCATCACTTGCTAATAGAGTCTATAATTTGCCCTTCCTCTTCTTCTTGTTCATCAACCTTACTTTAAATTTGACATAAAAAAAGATTGTTCATCCTCGTGGTGTAAGTCTTTTTTTTTACTTGGTATGTATCTACAGTGAAAAAAAGAAAGAAAAAGAAATGTACATTTAATGAAACAAAGCATATTCATGGCCATAAGTAGAAAAAAATAGTAAATAAAATGTAAAACCTAAATAGTACTTACCCCTTCTAAAGCACTCCAATTTCTATCACAACCTGATAAACTGGTAGTCAAACCAAGGATTTTTTTGCCATTATCTTCAAATTTTGTACTTCATTTCCATATAAATCCCACCAACTTATTATAAATATGAATGAAGGAGAGAAACATGTTATTCATATAATCATATATAAAATACAATAAATTAATAAGTTAATGACACGAGAGAAAAAGAGAATTATGTTAACTTACCCGAATTGTAATTTGCAACATTGTTCTCACATCTACTTGTTGCTAGCTTTCTTCCAAATGAACCTTATTTTTGAAGATATCTTTGCAACTCAATATTTATCACATGATGTTGCATTTGATCACTAGGAAAGAATTTCTAAACACTAACAATCAAATTATTGATCATCTTTGATCCATGGATTCTTGAAAAAATAGAACGGATTCAAAAAATAAGATGTATAAAGTGGACTATCAAGGCGGCCTCTACTTTTAGCATCAACAATGTGACGACACTAGTTCTAGGATTCGAGTGCCACTAAAATCGTATCTTGAACACTATATTGCACTTTAAAAACTTTGAAATTTATTTTAATAATATCATAAATAATGAGAGTGAATGCATAACGTAAAAATTCGATATCAACATAAAAGATAATACTATAATTTTTAGCAGTCTTAATTATCAAACCAATAACTAAATAAGTTCTTAAATAAATAAAAGTAAGCTTGATGGGTCTCTTTTCACTTGTCACTTCGCGAGCCCTCTCATGCCTTAATTGTCACGAATCATTAATTTCCTGAAAGGAGTATAAGGATGGGGATGAGATAAAATCTCAATAAGTATATAAGTATGTGGATTAATATTTGTATAGAATTTAATGAACTTCATGCATACATACATAAGGAGACATGAAAATATATACCAAACATAGGTGGTATGGAATTTTCACGCGTGGCACTATTATTCCAATTCAAATATTTGAACATGC
The DNA here is from genome assembly GCA_903798255.1 of Fraxinus quadrangulata. Taxonomy (NCBI): domain Eukaryota; kingdom Viridiplantae; phylum Streptophyta; class Magnoliopsida; order Lamiales; family Oleaceae; genus Fraxinus; species Fraxinus quadrangulata. The sequence continues at coordinate 29,940 of CAIGRB010064854.1, forward strand.
ATAAATGGCCCATAATCAATGTTCCAAAAACATAGCATACACATATAATCCCATAAAAATACTTACACTTATATCTTGTGAAAGTGATAAGAGAAATATTGTAATGTATTTGGGGCTTCAACCCTTGACTCGTATACTAATGAATATAATATATTCGTATTTATGTGTATTTCAAAAAGAGATGAGTGTACTTGAAAACAGAACATATGATACATATTTATAGGAACCACTATGCTTTGAGATTTCTAATACAATGTAACTTTGAATTAAAAGTGATAAAATTTTATCATTATCTCAATTATATTCTCATTCGATTAATGAGATAAGATAATGACTTTAAAAATAGATAACATTATCTCAATAATTTTAAAATTTAATAAGATTTTTAATTGAAAGAGACAAGATTAAAACATTATCCAATCATTTGAAATTTCAATATAATTAAAGAGATAAAATAAAAACATTATCCTAATCATAATTAAATTAAATAATATTTTTAACTTAAAAGAGATGAGATTAAAATATTATCTAAATCATATAAAATTTCAATTTACTTTAAAAGAGATAAAACTAAAACATTATCTCATTTATCTTTTCAAATGAAATAAGTATTTAATAAGTTGGACTTAAGCCCAAAAGGAAAATAAAACAAAAAGTGTGGGCTATCATTTTACCTTATGGACTTTATGTAACTGACTATGTTAAAATATTGATTGTATCTACTTTTTTATACTGGGTTAAACTAATAAAATTAGGCCCAATGGGTATTACAATCTACCCTGCTAACAATAAATTTCGTCCTCGAAATTTACGTTGAAATTCGTCAAAAAGTTGTGGATACTTAACTTGCATCTCTACCTCTCTCTCTCCCAAGTTGCTTCTTCGACTGAGTAATTGCGTCATTGTACTTTTATTAAGGGAATTTCCTTATTCTAGAGTGTTTGAAATTTCTGATTAACGATTCTAATTGGCACTTTCTCGTAGCTTAAATCTCGTTGTAACTCAATGGACTGATGGTTGACCACATGACTCGGAATAGGGACGTATTTTCTAAGCATTGACACATGGAAGACGTCATGCACAGTCGAAAGTATTGGGGGTAAAGCCAATTGATGCGCTACATTTCCAATATGTTGCAAAATTTCAAATGGGCCAATAAACTTTGGTCGCAACTTACCCTTCTTGACAAAACGTAACATTCCTTTGATTGGTGCAACCTTGAGAAATACTTTGTCACCTATCGAAAACTCCAATTCCTTTCTTTTTCTGTCATCATTACTTTTCTATCTATTTTAGGCAATTTTCATACTGGCTCGAATTTTCTCAATAGCCTGCACTATTTGTTTAATAATTTCTGGACCCAAAATCTTTCGCTCACCGACCTCATCCCAATGAATGACGATCTACTCTTCCTCCCGTACAATACTTCATATGGTGCCATCCAAATGGACACATGATAGCTATTATTGTATGCGAACTCGATCAAATGTAAATGTTTCTCCCAATGACCCCAAACTCGAGGACACAAGTTCGAAGCATATCTTCTAATGTTTGAATCGTTCGCTCGGATTACCCATCTATCTAAGGGTGAAAAGCCTTACTAAATTTTAGTTTAGTCTCCATAACTCGGTGTATATTTTTCCAGAAGTTTGATGTGAACCTTGGATCTTTATTTGATACGATTGAAACTAGCACACCATGCAACTTTACTATCTCATTCACATATAACCGATCTAATTGGTTCATTGAAATGTCTTCTGAACCAGCAAAAAATGAGTTGACTTGGTGAGTCGATCCATGATAACCCAAACAACCTTATAACCCCTTGTTGACTTTAGGAAACTGACCACAAAGTCCATCTTTACATGCTCCCACTTCCACTTGGGAACTTCTAACTGTTCAAGCAACCTTGACCGTCGCTGCTATTCATCCTTCACTTGTTGATATACTAAACTCCATTATATCCCTCTTTATGTTTTTCCACCAAAATACCACCTTAAGGTCTCGATACATCTTTGTACCTCCTGAATGTACTGAATAAGAAGTAGAACGAGCCTTTTCTAATATTTCCTTTTTCAACTCCTCGAAGTCCGATACGCACAAACGTTATTGATAATACAGGATTAGTCCTTATCCATGGTGAACTCCTTTCGTTTCTCTATATCAATTTCTGATTTAATAAATTCAAACAACTGATCGACTTTCTGATGGTTCTTAACCATGTCATGAAGTGTTGGCTGAATCGAAAGTATTGCCATTCTGCAATAGCACTTGGTGTGTTGTGACCACTTCGAGGCTTAATCTCTCGAACTCCTTTCACGGTTAAATCCACAACATGACTTGTCACTTTACGACTTAAGACATCTGCTTTAACATTAACTTTCCTTGGGTGATAGTGAATGTTGCAATCGTAATCTTTTACCGACTCAAGCAATTTTCTCTGTTTCATGTTCAACTCCTTATGAGTGAAAATATACTTGAGACTCTTGTGGTTTGTATAAATGTGACACTTCCCTCCATAAAAGTAGTGCTTCCAAATTTTTAGTATATAGACTACTGCAGCAAGTTCTAAGTTGTGTGTGGAGTAGTTTTGCTCACATGACTTTAACTGTCTTAATACGTAAGCGACCACTTTGCAGTGTTGTATTGAGATATTTCATATCCACTGCTTAGAGGCATCATTATAAATCACAAAACCATTTGATCCTTCAAGTATAGTTAACACTGAAGCATTCACTAGTTTCTGCTCTAGTTTCTCAAAACTTTGATCACATTTCTCTATCCAATCAAACCTTGCACCCTTACGGGTTAATTGTGTCAAGGGTCCTGATATCTTTGAGAATCCTTCAATAAACCTCCTATAGTATCTCGCTAAGCCCAAAAAGTTGCGAATTTTTCCTACATTGTTTGGCCTCGACAAATTTAACACTGCCTCCACTTTGCTTGGATCAACCTCTATACCTCAGGATGTGACAACATGTCCAAGGAATACTACCCGTTCCAACCAAACTTACATTTCTTGAACTTGTCATAAAGTTTCTCCTTCTTTAAGACTCTGAGTATTATCCTTAAGTGCTCTTCGTGCTCCTCATTACTTCTTAAGTAGATGAGGATATCATCGATGAGAATGATAACAAACCTATTAAGGTATTCATGGAAGACACGATTAATCAAATCTACAAATTCTATAGGAGTGTTAGTTAGACCAAATGGTATAACTAAGAACTCGTAATGTCCATACCAAGTTCTAAAGGTTGTCTTCGAGATGTCACCCATCTAGATTCTTAATTGATGGTAACCAGATCTTAGGTCGATCTTGGAGAACACAACTATACCTTGAAGTTGATCAAACAAGTCCTCAATCTGAGCAGGGGATATTTATTCTTGATAGAGACTTTGTTCAATTTCCTATAATCAACGCACGTTCTCATCGAGTCATCTTTCTTCTTGACAAATAGCACGGCACTCCCCATGGTGAAACACTGGGCTGAATAAATCCTTTTTCTAACAATTTTCTATCTACGTATTTAATTCATTCAACTCTTTTGGTGCCATCCTATAAGGAGCTTTAGAGATGGGTGCATAGCCGGGAGTGAGATTGATCATAACTATTTCTATTTCTAGCAGTATGCATGACAATTCTTCAGGAAAAACTTCCAGATATTTCCATACCACCTTAACATCATTAACTGTCAATTCATCGTTTTCCTAACTAATTGTTTCTACTACGACATCATTTCTACACCTCTTTTCTTTTGGCTGTGAATATGTTTTGCTTCATTAAATATACCTTTCTTTTTCTTTCTTTCTTTTTTCTTTGTGAATACACATCAAGAAAAGGAATAGACTTGACACTACGACGATGAACAATCTTGTTTATCTCCAATTTAATGCAAGGTTGATGAACAAGAAGAGGGAGGGAAAAAATAGAGACTCTATTAGCAAGGGATGCTACTAATCCACAATCTATTATTGTAGAAGGTTGTGATGATGATGAGGAGGAGATTGATATCTCACAACCTACAAGAGGTACTAAAAATGCTCAAAGTGAAATAAGGAAGCCCGAGGAGAATGATTTTGCATCGAACGACATGGAAGATGAATTAGATGACTCTTGATTTTCTTTACCTTTTGTTTCAATCTTTGTAATTACTAATTTGGCATTGACCGCCTTTCCATATTGTCCTTAAAATGGGTAGGAATTTGCTTGAGTACAGTTGTTGTGCTTTTTCCATACCTCGTATCGTTGTATTGTTTTCATGTTCTAGCTATGAAATTGAAAAGTGTGTTAGATGCTTGCTAAATATATTATTTTATAATTTGAGATGTTTGGTATGTATTATTACATAAGTTTTAGAACGATTAAATTTTAAATAATATTAAAACATAAGAAAATATTTTTTTACGCCTTAAGCGTTACCTAGGCTTGCTTAGGCTCGTAAATCTTGAAGCTCGACCTCTACATCTAGCCATGCTTTACACTTTTTGGAAAATTGAATTAGTTAAATATATTCTTTGTTTTCTATATTTTAAAGTAGAAAAATTATTTGGAGCAAATAATCTTTCATGCTTTAAGCTGTTAAGAAAAATTGACGTGCATGAATTATATTTGGATGAATAACCTTTTACATGCATAAAATGGGACAAAATTTCGACTTACCGAAACCAAATATGCAAAAGTAGAAACGAGAAATGTATGAATATGAATTTGATTGAGGCAAAAGTTGGACTCTTTCTCTTTAAGACGACGATACCTCAAATGGGTGCTAACGATTTTTCAGCATTCATTTCCAAAAATAAAATAACTACATCTCGTAATAGGAGCACTCAAAATTACGTAGATCAACGAAGTTACTTTTTTTTTTTTTTAAACCCTTTTTATATGAATCTCAACTCAAAATTAAGTGCAGGATTATTTTGAAGTGAATATATATTAACGTGATAATGCAATAATGAAAATGATCAATAAAAATCCAAACACATGGGTCTATATATAATGGTTAAAAAGTTGTGTCGCGAAAGACATAACCTAATGAAAAGGCATGTCTAAAAGACATGTCTTTTTGGAAAATACGTGTTAAAAAAGATGTCTCGACAATAACAAAGATGTGACTTTTAGAAATATCATTTCTCAAATATAAAACTTTTCATCCAAATAATTTCTAGAATATTCATAATATTCAGCAAAAAAAAAAAATCAACAATTTCACATAGTTAAGAGACTTAAATTGGCTTAATTTCTCATTCACCAATAACGATTTTCACTTAAATAATCATTTAAAAATTGGTATACAAAATTCCAAAATAAGCATACATGTTGTTGCCTTTGCTAATGATCCCAATGGTCACCTTGTTATACCTTTCCCAAGTAAATATGATAAGGTAATAAACAATGCTATCTTTATTGTCTCCATGTTTAATATGACTGCCTAAAACATTTTCGAATTATTTTATGTTTCAATTGGTGTATACTATTTTCGTTTAGAGTATTGGGATTATTCTATCTCACCCGTAAAATCATTATAATAACGAAGTAGTTCAACTTAATTAGTAAGAAACCGCTGCAAATCTTGATAGGCATATGTTACTCTTGAAATTACTGATGAATATTTTCTGGCCAAAGTGAGCTTTCGAAGAAACCGAACTAAAATGTTATTGATTCTATAGCATCTCTTCATCTATTGTTCTTAAAGGTTTCGGATAGTGTTTTGTAGCGTGTTCTTTTGTCATATTTGTAATTCCTTAATTTTTCTTATACTTTTCAATTATCTAATCTCGGTAGCTATGTCAACGAGCCGAGCCGAGCAAAGCTCGGTCGAGGAAAAAAAAGGCTCGGCCCAAGCCTTGGCCCGAGCCTTAGCTGGGCCGGCTCGGGTTTTTTTTTTTATAATTTAAAATTTGTACATTTTATATGTGTTGTAAATTAAATAAATTATAAAAGTTAAAACCCTCATCCTTTATCCGGGCTTCGGACCGGCTACAATTATCGTAGGCGGAGTTAAAATTGTACACGAATAAAATATCTCGTGTACAATTTTTTTTGAAACAAAAATATTTAGAAATTACGTATTTTTTGAAACTAATCAATTTAAAAACTTACAATATCTTATGCTTGAATCTGTTGCATCTGCTGCAACTCATCGGCCATTATACTGTCAACTTGTTCTTGAAGATGAATTCCGCACATTCTCAATCCTTTAAACATATTAAAACCTCCAATATATCTTCTTTTAGTCTTGATCGTTCGTCACATAAAACT
>CAIGRB010064854.1:39741-52628 GCA_903798255.1 Fraxinus quadrangulata
CGGGCCGAGCTGGGCCCGGCTCGGGCTTTTTCCGAGCCGAGCCCGAGCCGTCGAACTTTTTTGCCACCCCTAAATCTCGGCGGTAAAGGAATTTTTTATTTTAAGCATGACTTTAAATTTTTATTTACTTATAATTAAGGTGTGATCATATTGAGCCCTTGTTTATGCCCCATTATAATGAGAATTTGGGAAAAATGTGTTTTGAAATAGTAATTTTTTGAATAATGTATAGCTAAAAAGGAATGAAAAGTTTTTGATTTATGTGTAATATGATTTTATTGAAAAATGTGATTGATAAGAAGAGAGAAAAATGAATTATAATTTCAATATGGGTAAAAAATGAATCATCAGTAATACTGCTTGCTACTAGCTAGCCTATTTAGACCATTTAAAGGTCGTATATTTGGTGTAATTAGTGAGTAATATCATTCAAGGTTTAAATTTTAATTTAGATGTGTATATTAATAAATGATGTTATAATTACTTTGAGGTTAACTTAAAGAACATAAGAACAAAGCCATGGTGGATTATGTTGAGATCGGTTTTCGACTAGATGACGTGATTAACAGATCTCGACTCCACTCACGTCCACTTGTAAGGTGAATGATACGATCGATAATCAAGATTGATACCTTTCATGTTTCGTAATTGATCGGATCATATTAACGAGGGGATTATAATTTCACAATAAACAAACAAATTTGATTTTGTTATACCTCGTGATATTTCCCGTCATATGTATTGTTGACACACTGTTAGATATCAATTTGGGACGACGAATGTGAATTGATTAATCAATGTGAATTAATAATAAATTAAAATAGTGTTTTAATTTATCTTATTTTGATTAGAGTAAAATAATGATTTATGTCGTTAAGTATTGTAATCGGGAACTTAATGGGTCAAACACAAAAGGAGACTTAGAAGAATATTGTTGCTAATTAATTAATTGACATGTGTTGGATATTTGTACAATTAATTAATTGACTTACTTATTAATTGGTCAATTTATTAATTAGATTAATTAAACATTGGACCAGGTTTAATTTAAGTGACAGTACAAGCCCACTTGGACTTCTATAAATAAGATATTAGGATTGAGAAATAAACACAATTATTATTTGTTAGTACAAGAAAAGAGAAACTTTAATTCTTTAATTCATATTCCCTACGTGGATTTCTGTTACAAGCTCGACAATTAGACAGTTGTGGATTCCAGATCGCGATTGTTCTTAGCAGAATTAAGTAAAGATACAATTTTTATCACAATTTTTATCTACACTTAAAGCAAATCATTAGTGGGAATTGAAATTGTTTTAAATTCCACTGTGTATGATTAAATAATATGTTGATATCAAAGCATACTTTATACTTGTTAGAAACTGTTTTACATCTTGAAACAAGCAAAAGTTGATTGTTTATATTTTTCTTGAATCTAGCAATTTAGAAAAAAAATATTTTTTATCTTTTAAAAACCAATTTTTGAAAAAAAAAAATTTAAAGTTTTTGGTCAAGATTTTTGGATTTGAACGAGTCAGGGAAGGTGGCGACTGGCAATGATAGTCGTTGCCAGAGAGGTAGCAGCACTCGTCGCCTCTACATTCTGTAGCCACTAGTGTCGCTGCTTCTAGGTGCAGCACGGCTGATGCTACGTGCAACGTTCAACGTTGCTGTCTCGACAGCTTTGGGTGTTGTGCATCACAGCCACTGGACTCGACAACTATCGCAACGCCGTATAAGGTGAACCAAGTGAATCCTAATTAGTTTTAGGGTTTGGGTGATTTTGGGAAAGGGGGTCTCTCTGCAAGTTATGAAATTGTGGAGCCCTGCCTGCAAGTATCAAATAAGACGTCATGGTGCAACTTTTAAATTAAGGGCCTGATTGTAATTTCGAAAATTCCTAAGGGCTACTTATAATTTTCAGATTGCAATTTTCAGTTTTGAATTTAAACATTAAAATGGTTTTTAAATTTAATTTTAAAAAGGGATTTTGACCCAAAATTCAATATTGACCCAATTAAAATATTATTTGAAACTGACTACTTTTATATTATCATTAAAATTGGATTTTAACGAAAATATTAAACTTTAATCTTTAATTGAATTTTATTTTATTTAGGATTTTTTTTCCTAAATTAAAATGTTAATTCATTTAGAATTAGTGTTGGACTATAATATGATGTTTAATTAGAATTTGATTCCAATTTAATAATCTCATCCTAATACATTCTTGAAATTATAGTTCTCTCATTTGACATTTCATTAAAATTTGATTTTAATTAACTAAACTCATTAATTAAATTACTTAATTAATTTGATTAGTTAATTATTTAATTATCTCCATCTACTTAATCTATATTAGTTTAGATGACCATGATTGCTAGAAACTTGAAAATATTTAATATAATATTAGATATTATATATGAATACATTTTTGTGATGAAAGTTTAATTGGTGAGTGATCATGAATTCAACCATGTGGATCTGTTGAATTATTAGTTTTATTCTTGTTGTTTTATGGTTATGTGAACTCTTATCTATTTTGGATCTGCGAGTCCATTATTATTATTTTAGACATGCGACATTCATTTAAATTGCGTACCAACTAGTATATGATACATGTTATAGTTGGAGATGCAAGAAGAGGAGGAGACCATGGAGATGGTGCATTGACACTAAGTCAATGCATTATCCCCTAGGAACTGACCATTAGTCTTCCCTTTGGCTCGAAAAGTTAGATATAATTAGTCCATAATCGTCTACACTATTTTCTATATATATATATAATGAGACCTTTGCACGATAAATCTCTCGTTAAAATATTAAGTCAATTTAGTATTCGCCTTTCATTATTATAGTGAAAAATGAGAGTCTTAAATCGATCTCAACTTGTCGAGTACACTCAAAGTTGGTATATTAAGGATATGTTTGACACTAAGAAATTTAGATATTTCTAAATGATGGTTCGACTTAACTAAAATTTATCTATTAGGGATATGTTAAACTAATACATGAGATGTGTGAAGACAAAAAATTGGCATATTAATGATTTAGAAGTTGTATAGAGATACAATTGATAATAGTATGTATCCAAATATTTTATTAAGGGTTGTTGAGTACACTCAATGTCTTAATATATCCAATGAGATCATAACCCACTGAAAACCAAGTGTGGATTCTATTAATTTATGAGTGAGGGTCATAAATTCATTTTAAACAATGGGATCATATTTAATTTAATTAAAGTTCATATTAAATTATGATATGCATTTTAATACATGTTAATTATTTACTTTGTCGTTTACAGTTTTTGAATCATGAGAGGCATATTGAATGCCAACAAAATGATCGGGCCAAATTTTATCAATTAGCAATGCAATCTGAGAATAGTTCTCAAGCATGAGAAAATTGATATCCTTTAGCAACCCTTTTCCAGAGAAACCTACTAAGGACTCGACCGAGGAAGAGGTGACTATTTACAATAAAATCAGTAATAACAATAATATTGCACATGTGTAATGTTTGCAGCTATGTCACCTGAATTGCAAAAACAACATGAGGGTATGGATGCTTACACTATGATTTTCATCTCAAATAGTTGCATGGTGAACAATTATGCGTAGAAAGATATGAGAGTTTCAAGTAACTATACTGGTACAAAATGGTAGAAGGCTCTTCAGTCAATGTCATGTATTGAAGATGTATTAAGAAGTTGGTTCAATCGGGTTTAGCGATGAACCATGAACTAAGTGTTGACTTGGTTCTACAATTTCTGCCAGAGAGTTATTTACAGTTCATTATGAATTTCAACATGAATAAGCTCGAGTGCACACTCTCTGAGTTGCTGAAAATGCTTAAAACTATTGAGCACAATGTCAAAGCTAGTAGTGGGCATGTCTTGGCCATTCATTCCTCCAAGGGCACTAAGAGGAACATTAAAGGAAGTTTTAAGAAAATATCCAAGAAGGCTAGAAGAAATAACAAGACAGACAAAGCAAACAGGGACAATATCAAGTCTAATGACTTATGCTGTCATTGAGGAATGAAAGGTCATAGAAGAGGAACTACAAAGCTTACCTCGCCAGTTTGAAGGGAAACAAGTCTTCTAAAGCTTCCACTTCAGGTATTTTTGTAATTGAAGTTAATATGTCTACTTCATTAGATTTTTGTGTATTAGATATTGGATATAGATTGCATATTTCTATAAATATGCATGGACTAAAGAAAAGTAAACCACTACAGAAAAGAGAAGTTGACCCATGTGTGGAGAATGGAGCAAGAGTTGTCGTGTTAGCTATAGGAACATACTTCTTACCATGGCCTTTGGGCTTAGTGTTAGAGTTAGAGAATTGTTATTTTATTCCTATCATTACCAAAAACATTATTTCTATTTCTGTTTGGACATGAGTGATTTTTCAATTAGTTTTAAGGACAATCGTTGTTCCTTTTATTGAGATGTGACCTTTTATGGTCCTGGTACATTACAAAATGGCATTTATATTATTGATACTGAGTCATCTATTAGGAGTATAGAAAATAAAAGACATAAAAGTGATAACCTAAATAATACCTATCTTTGACATTTTCGACTAGGTCATATATATGAGAAACACATGTCCAAATTACATAGAGATAGCTATTTGAGGTTCACTGATTTTAAATCATTTAACGAATATGAATCATACCTATTATGCAAGATGACCAAATTCTCTTTTACAAGGAAAGGAGAAAGAGCTGCACAATTATTGGGCGTGATACATATTGATCTATATAGACCCATATCAATTAACGCTAGAGACAATTTCTCTTACTTCATCACATTTACTAATGACTATTCTAAATATAGTTATGTATATTTGATGAAGTTTAAGCATGAAGCACTATAAAAGTTCAAAATCAAGCTTAGAGTGGAAAGAAAATAGGTAAATGTATTTTCACACTAAGATCAGATCGAGATGGAGTATATCTAAAGGAGAATTTTTAGATTATTTAAACGAAATGAGATTCTCTTGCAATGGACTCCACAACATACACTAAAACATAATGTTATATCTGAATGGAGGAATAGCACACTATTAGATATGATGGGATCATGCATTGATTGCAACATGCTATACAGTAAATCATGTCCTATCTAAGCCGGTTGACAAAACTCATGTCACGCATTTTATGTAACGTGAATTATATCACAAGTGTATGGTGTCATGTTTTGTAATATAGTATTGGAGTGAGAGTGTCGAATCCACATGGATTGATATTTGATTTTATACTAAGTGCTATAATTATTTTAGCTTTTAATTTATCTAGAAAAACAAATTTTAAAATCAATATCATTAACTAATCTAACGATGATTTTAGTAACGAATTCAAAGAATGCAATGTAAATGAATGACTCAATATAAGAAAGGCCCAGGGAATGATTTTACCTAACTTTCAATTACGATTCAATTATATCTAACTATTCTAGTCAGTTTTCTCATGTTTAAAAGCAAAAATTCGAATGTATTTTTTCCTCTCTCTCAAGTGCCGGCTAGAAATTAATCTTAGAATTCAATTCCAATATCTCTATTCCAAATTAAAATCAAAGATTTTATCAAGTTCATGATTCTTTTATGGAGTAAGTTTCATAGATCTTGTACTTTCTCTCGAAACCCATAGACTCTACATTATGTCAATCCTATGATCCCACCTAAATTCCCCTCTCTCGAGTGCCGAAATTGACTAGCATCTATTCATTCAATTAGTGGCCAATTAATTGAAAGTATTAATTTCATGACACGATCAAACATATATGAAAAATCAAATAGAAATAATTATGACAAAATCAAATCATAATATCAAGTTTGGCTATACCAAACCCTAGATAAATTGTTTAGTTCATTATGAAATTCATAAAATCTATACAATTTATATGAGAGAACATAAGGAATGAGGGAAAGATAAACTATTTTGAAGCTTTAGTTGGAATTTCCATTGATGTTTTTCGCGCCTCCTCACTTGATTTCTCGAGTCTTTTGATGCTTGCCCCCCTTCCAATTTCCTAAAAAACAGGTATTTGATCATGTATTTATAGTATTTTTGGAGTCTTGGATGAATTAGAGTTGAATTGGGTAAAGAAAAGAATTCAAAAATATTAAAAACCCATTTTCTCGCCCAGTGGCACCTCGGTGCCCAATATGGGTGCTGCAACACCCATGATGGGTGAAAATTCAGCAGTGTGCGTCCTTTGGTATTTTTATCTTAAATTTTTCTCCCAATATCCGATTGAGGTGATTCAAGATGCATTTGAGAGATAACTCAAAGGGCAACAACTTTATTTCAGATACCAGTTTCAATTCAAATGTTTGATATGTCAAAAAAGAGTCTCAATATGAGCTTGAAAATTCGGAGCCTAACATTTTGGGTTAGAAATTGATGTGTGATCATATTTTGCCTATATTTCATCCATTTGAATTCTTTCTATATCCAATTGACTCCTAACACTCTCAAATCTTCATTGTGAGATCTAACACAACTTTTGAATATTTTCACTTTAGTCCCAGAACTTTGGATCTCTTACAATTTAGCATGTTTCTTCAATTTGCCAACTTTTATTTATTTCCTTCAATTTTATCAACCTATATCACAACATCAAAACACACATTAACACACCCTAAAACTCTCTCAAGGATAAAAATAATGAATTAAGTGGCATAAATATTATTAGTGTAGAATACTCATCAACTTCAAACAAATTATAGAAAGGTAGAAGGCCCAATTTGTTTCATATTAAAGTTTTGGTCTATGACGCTTATGTAAAACACATTGAATCGGATAAGTTTGAAGCTAAATCTGATTAACGCATATTTGTGGAATATTCAAAAGAGACAATATGATATCAATTCTATAATCCCATTGAGTAGAATGTGTTCTTTTCAAGATATGCCATATTTATAGAGAAAACTTTCATTCTAGGAGATGACAGTGGGAGAAAATTAGAACTTGCAGAAGTTCAAGAATCCATAGATACAGTTTCTATATTCATAGAGAAAGTGTTTATTCTATGAGATGGTAATTTGATCCTGTACTTGATGAAAGACAAACTCTTGATCAGGACATAGAGAGAGCATTACGGCTTAGTGTAAGTCAAGTAGGATCATTCGAACTTCTAGAATGTACGAATTAATGATTATTAATCAAGGATGATGAACCTACATATTATGCATAAGCAAAGTCAAGTGTTGAACCTCCAAGAAGGTACGAATCCAAAATTACTAATCAGGAACTACTAATCGAGGATGATGAACCTACTAATTACACAGAAACAAAGTCAAGTGTTGACTCAAAGAGATGGTAGGAAACATAGAATTCGAAATAAACCCAACATATCTAAACAAGGTTGGACTTTGGTAGATCCACATGATGAAATAAAACCCATAGGTTGTAAATGGATTTCAAGAAAAAGGTCGAAATGGATGTCAAACATCCATACATAAAGCAAGGCTAATAGCAAAAGATTACAAACAAAGACAAGAAGTTGACTTTGATAAAAACCTTTTTCGCTTAAAGTCATGCTAAAGTCCAATCGAATTTTGCATGCAATAGTTGGATATTATGACTATGAGATATGACAAATGGATGTCAAAAGTACTTTCCTTAACGAGAACTTGCATGAGGAAGTGTACATGACACAACCCGGAAGTTTTGAATCTAAAAATGCTAACAAAATATGCAGGTTTGATCGATCCATTTATGGATTGAAGCAAGTCTCTAGAAGCTAGAATCTTCTCTTTGATGAGACAATAAAAAAGTTTGATTTTATCAAAAACGAAGATGAACCATGTGTTTACAAGAAGACAGTGAGAGTAATGTTGTATTCCTAAAATTATATGTAGATGAAATATTATTAATGGAAAACGACTCAATCGGTGATATTATGGTTGTCAAAGAATATTTTCATAAAAGATATGAGAGAAGCAGCTTGTATCTTAGGTATCAAGATCTATATAGATAAATCTAGAAGATTACTTGGCTTATCCCAATATTTGTACATAGATAAAAACTTAAGAAGATTTAACACATAAGAATTCAAGAGAGGATTGTGTCCCATCTTAAAGGATTTGTGTCCTAAAGCACGGTATGAGAGGAATCGCATGGATAAGATTCCTTATGCATCAACAATAGGATCTATCATATATGCAATGCTATGTATGACACCAGATGTTCAATATGCTCTAAGTGTTATGAACGGGTTTCAAGAAAACCCTCGCGAGAAACATTAGATAACAGTTAAGAACATTTTTAAGTATTTAAGAATAACTAAAGATATGTTCTTAATATATGGAGGAGATGAACTTAAAAATCATGAAAATACTGATGCTAGCTTTCAGTCTAACATGGATTATAGTAAATCTCAATCTGAATATGTGTTTACTCTTAACAACGGAAGGTTAGTTAGAAAAGTTCCAAACAGAAAACAACTGCTGAGTCAACAACACAAGTCGAGTACATTGCCATTTCTAAAGCAGCAAAAGAAGTTGTATGGATCAAGTAGTTCATTAATAAACTTAGAGTTGTTCCTAGCATTATCAATCCAATACCTCTGTATTGTGATAGCAATGAAACCATCACTCAAGCGAAGTGAAAAACACGTAGTTTGACCCTAACAACACCTAAAATGAGGGTGAATATGTGTATAATGCGGAATTTAAAATTACTAATTAATTAAATAGCAACAAGTCACTTTTTAATTCTTTTCTAAATGATTAAACATGCAAGTTATTTTAGTCCTAAGTTTGAATACCGCAATTTATGTGATCAATCAATAAACAAAGCGAAAGCAGTAAATCAACACCAGGATGATCACGGAGAAATCTAACTGGGAAAAACTCCGGGATCTTTGCCAGTCAATCCATTATAAATTATTTTAACAACTTACAGTCTATCAGATTAGACGACAAGTACTATCTGATCTCCCGACTGCACTCCTTACAACTTTCCTTGGATCCTGTGCTCCCCTACACCAATCCTAAGCTGCTGTTGCCAAAGCTCTCCGTGGAATCTGCTATCCTGCAGCACTTCTAGCCTTGTGAAATCATCTATCTCCCATGGATCAACGAAGAACACCTTGCTCTTCACAGATTGGAACTCCAGTAAACTTTTCTCGATCTTCAGAACTCTGATCAGATGTAGAGAAAAGACAGTTTGGTATTTGGATTATAGGAATGATATTTTTCTCACCAAAACAAACTCAAAAGATGAAGGTTGAAAGTGGAAATATGAAGGAATTCTCTCTGATGAAGCTCTTTCAGTGATCAACCTTGATTTTTTTCGGACAACACTATTGCTCGAGCGAGGGCTCAGCGACAGTCGAGTGACAGGCTATCGCTTGAGTGAAGGCAGGGTAACAGTTGAGCGATGGAGGTTCTATTTTGTACTCTCGAGCGAATCCATGATGACAGTCTAGCGAAAATCTGAACCGTATTTTCTTTCTTTTGTCATTCTCGAACCCTAAACCTAAAAACCTTAACTTCATCTATTTGCACATCACTCCTTGACTTTTTATATAAATTACAATTCAGTCCTTTTTTTTTACAGAATTCTAATTACAAAATATCTAAAATCTAACAAACTCTCCCTTTGACATTCTGTGACAAACCTACTAACTAAGTCAAGGCAATAATCAAGAATAAAGTACAGTTGACTGACTTGAACAATTCTGCCGTATAATCAGCACCTGTTTCCCGAAAAAAATAACTTAACACCCAGTATAAAATGTGTGGAAAATAGTATATAAAAATAGTTCATATAATTTAGGCAATTTATGAATTCAAACATGCTAAATCAAGACGTAGTACCAATGCAACCCAACATACCAAGAAGACAATTGATACTACTAAAACATCAAACTTAATTTAGTAGAACTGAAATAATCAAATTAAAATCAAGAGTTGTAGATACGTCAAGTAGACAAAAAGTATATTCCTCTACTTATGAAAGTCAAACCATTTAAAGTACATTAGCACCTGAAAAAAAAAAACTCAATTTGTATACTATATTGTCTTTTCTCCCCCTAACGTTTTGTATTTTCATTTTCCAATTTTTTTTTTCAATATTTGAATCTCATAATTATTTTTCACATCTTAAGTGCAGGCTATTCTCCATTAAACGACTAAAATGACCCATGTATTGAGCTTTAAGCCGGTTAACCAAAGTCAGTTGACTATAGGTACCAGGTTATGGAAACCCCGCATGCTTAATTACTCAAGTCAAATAAGCTTCGAAAAAGAACTTAAGATATTAAGCTTTTTATAACAAGGGATAAATATGAACTTAGGTTTAATAAATAAGGTCAATTCATTTTCAAAGTCACCTCACTAGCATGTGATTGCCATCTCAAATCTCACACAAGTCTCACTAACAAAATCATAGTGTGTGTAGTGCAAATGGTATATGAAGAGACCAATACTAAGTACTCCATACATAACCTAAACCAGCAATGGAAAGTATGTTATAGTGCATCAATTAAACACATGCTTGAACACAAACAACAAGATCAAGTACATTGTATGTTATGCTGTAAAAACAAAGTCCCACATTTGTTTTAAAAAAAAAAAATTTCTTCAAATTTTCAAAATTTTTTTGAAACCAATACTTAAAACAAATAAATGCATAAAAATAGAAACAACAGAAAATGTCATAAAAGTACATGGGATGCATGCATAAATGAATGGACACAATAAACTGCATATCCATACACCTAAATGCCAAATTAGGGTGAAAGTTGAATGCCATTATCGTGAAGAGCACGACCATTTTCATGACCTTCTAGGTC
This sequence comes from Fraxinus quadrangulata, assembly GCA_903798255.1. NCBI lineage: Eukaryota > Viridiplantae > Streptophyta > Magnoliopsida > Lamiales > Oleaceae > Fraxinus > Fraxinus quadrangulata. Next base: position 50,555 of record CAIGRB010064854.1, read on the forward strand.
GCTTCTCTTAACCCAGACTTTCTTAGAAGTAGAAGTTAATTGAGTTAATCGAGTCATCATCTCAGTTAAGTGGCTAACTTGATTGGCAAGAACGTTAACCTTTCTAATGAAATCCTAATTCTTATTTCTAGTCACACGGTTAAGACACCTAGGTCTAGTGTGTCCTAATGTACCACAGTGGTGGCAAGTGGGAATGAACCTATATTCAAACTTGCTCGGTGGTTGATGTTGAAATGTAGGATGACTGACCCTACGATGTCTGGTAGGTCTCGATCCTATGGCATACTTACCTTTAGTTTTAGGATAAGCAATCTCACGAGCTTTGCTAGTAGTAGGAATGAACGTGGTCCTTGATGTACTAATAGTAGCATCATGGTTATGGACATAACCCAGACCATGCCTATTTTCAGTAGGCTTGGTCATCCTAAGCAGATTGTCCAGCTTCTGCGAGCCGCTCATAAACAATTTAAGTTGAGCATTAGATTTATCAATATCAGTAGTTAATGATTTAACTTTAATTTCCAAGTTTTCATTTGCCAGTTTCAACTCACTCAATTTTCTAGTCGAGTCCTGAAGGCCACTTAACAGTTTTTCACATTCAAGTTCAAGCTCGTTCACCTTTTTCAAGACGGCTTTGTTGACCTTCTTAATTTTGAGACTCTCCTAAAACAATTCACAATAAGACTCGTGAATGTCGGTCTCATCGTTAGACTCTTCTTTAGACTGTTCGCGCTCATCCTCCCTTTCAACCTTATCAATCTCACGGTCAAATTCGATTGTAGTAATCGAGGTAAAGGCCATGAATTTTTTTTATCATCCTCACCACCAGATATCTCATTCTGGGAATTAGAATCTAACTCCTCATCACTCATGATCACGACTAAAGCCTTACGATGTTCTTTACCCGAACTCTTCTTCAAATTTGGACATTTACTCCTAATGTGACCATACCCCTTGCACTTATGGCATTGGATAGATTGAGATTTGAAACCAGGAGTCCTAGAGGTGTTTTTCGCACGTCTACCTCTAGAAAGTTTACTAGGGACCTCACTATTTCGCTCCTGAGTCTTTCTCCTATTCCTCATCACCTTCTGGAATTTTTTAACAAAATAAGCAATTTCGTCGTCCATAAGGGTCTCAGTATCAATGGACTCATTCTCCTATTCTCTAACAGTGTTCATGGCAATGGATTTAACCATTTTAGGTTGTGAGACAGTGAGTTCATACGTTTGAAATAATCACATGAGTTCTTCAATCTTAACATCATCTAAGTCCTTACTCTCTTTTATCACAGTGACCTTAGGTCTAAACCTCTCGAGTAGTGATCTTAGGACTGTTCTAACAATTTTAGACTCAGTGATCTTTTCACCTAAGTTTAAGCTAGAGTTAACTATATCATTCAACTTTGCATAGAATTTATCGAACGATTCATCATCCTTCATTCTAATATCTTCAAACTTAATAGTCAGCATCTTTAGTTTAGAGTTTTTTAATAGTTTTGGTACCCTCGTGTGTGATTTCTAATATATCCCAAACTTTTTTAGCAGTTTCACACATCGACAATCGCCTAAACTCCTCAGCAGACACAGCCATAAACAGGACATGAAGGCCCTTATTATTCAAATTACACTCATCCAAATTAGTTTTGGTCCACAGTGAGATATCAGTGGATATAACTATACCATCAACAATTGTTGTAGGCGGAGCCCACCTATTTTGAACGCTAATTCAAATACGTTCATCCAACGCTTTAAGAAAAGCTCTCATTCGGACTTTTCAGTAAGCATAATTGTTTCCATTGAAGAACGGAGGCATGGATAGGGATGGCAATTCGAACTGTTAAAATCGAAAATCGCGATTAACCGAACCGAATGGGGTGAAAAAAATCGAACCGATGGTGCAATGGGGTGGTTATGGTTTTGATTTTAATGACCCGGTTCGAGGTGAGACGTGTATGGTATTTAGCAACGGTACCCCGCCCCAAACTGATTACCCATTAAAAAATTAATTGGGTAATTAAGATTTTCATTATTTTTTCCCAAAATTAATTAGGCAATTTTGACAATTGGGCTTC
>CAIGRB010064870.1:11185-43207 GCA_903798255.1 Fraxinus quadrangulata
ATGAAAGTGCCAAAGTGGGTTTTTGAACAAAAATGTCCTCATAAAAAAGTGATAATTCCTAAATCATCCTTCAATTAATATTAATTGATTATCATTTAAGAAGAGAAAATGCACGTGTAACTTGTGAAATTTGATAATTTATATGCAAGACATAACACCTATTATCATAGTCGTACATGTGTGTCGCAGGGATTGAGGTGAACTTTAAAATTTGGACTCCTAAATTGCAAAAAACAATTAATTATTTTTTCATTTATAAGAGTTTTGCAAAATTGATTTTATTAACTTAAAATCAATAATAAATAAATAAATAAAATGAAATATTCAAAATATTTATATTATTATCAAATAACAATGCGAAAATATTCTAAATGATCACTTAAATATAACTCATTTTGAGATTTTAGATGCAAAAATATTAATTACTTTTGTCGAGTTGCTCAACCATTTCTTTTTCAATGGATAATATGGTCAATCAATTCAATCTTTGCTATGACATAGTTGATTGAAGATAAGTTTTGATCAATTTTAATTTGAAGAAACTTATTTCTGTTGATGCAACTGTAATCGGCATGGTTATCGAAAAGGGGCTCAAATTTGAGAGTTAAAAGGGCATCAAATTAGTTTAAGAATGAAAGATTAAAAGAAATGATTTTTTGTCAAACATTGTACCAACACACAGCGTAGTAATATATAATGGATGGGAAAGAGTGATAGACCACTTAGGGAAAAAGATTACAATGTTAGTAATTAAAAATAGTGAATGAATCAAAGGGCAATGTGTTTTGTGAGGTTGAACACAAATTTGTGTCAAATTTGATTCAACGCACCTTTGCCCACGAAAATGGCAATGGATATACCGAAAGAGCCGCCGAAGGCAACTAAGAATATAACGGGAGAAATGAACTCTCCCACTTAATTCCTCTATATTTTTCTCTCTATGTTTTTTCCAACTCTCCAAGTCTAATTGAAAACAAGTAAACATACATATAATTATAGGTTTGAAATCAAATTCAAATATTGTACAATATTTGATGTATGGTCCATAATACACATGAACTAGCACAATTCTTTCCAAGTGCTCAAGAACAATGAACATGTACCAAGCACATTTACGTGATCTACCTTACAATTACATATACAAATTACAATTAATTTATACATACACATATATAGTCGATCAAAGATAGAGAGACAATGCACAGATTCATGGAATATTAGAATTATATGCAATAAAAGAGAGGAGATTATTTCCGGTTGACTTCACTTGTATAGCCAAAAAATGAAAATAAATAAATTTGTTGAACTGGAGATGGATGAGAAATTGATAATAAGTAGAACAAATGGCAGGCCAAGATTGAGAACCCTCAATTTTGATTCAGAATACATAATGGAAAATTGAGAGAAGTTCAATTGGTTTAAAAAAGAGGAAATTACATCTACACCTGAAATTAGATTTCCAATTTCACAAATCAGATCACTAGTTTAATTTTTCAAAAATCAGATTTTTTTATATCTAATTAACTACTAATAATAAATTTTCATCCCAATTAATAATTTCATCCCAAAATCAAAAACCTAAATTCATCTCTCTCCCTGCCGTCTCTTCTCCTCCCGCCTCTGTATTCCTCCTGCCGTCCGTCGTCGTCTTCTCTCTTCTCCCTCTCAGGTGACCACCGTTCTTCTCACTCTCTCACACTTCTCTCTTCGATTCGATGAAATAGCAGGCGCAGCCGCGCCGTGACGGCACCCTTACGCGGTCCATGGTATGAGGTGGGTCGGATCTGTTGTTTTTTTTTTGAGTGGTCAACCAGATTTGATATAAGAATACGATGTATTAGAGGCGGAGATAGGAGTTTTCCAATGCGGATTTGGGCGGTTGGCGGAGGTCTCCTTCTGGTACGTCGCAGATCTATAATTTTTTTTTTTTGGTTTTTGAGTTTGCTATGGCGGATATGGCAGCGATTTTGGTGGATCTGGTGACGTTTTTGTTGTTGTTTCGTGTTTTGGGATTTTACACTGATTGTGGATATGTGATTGTGGATCTGTGGGTTTGTGGATGGTGGTGGAGGTAGTTTTTGGGGTTTTTTTGTTGGTGGTGGTGGTGCAGGTGGATTTGCTGATGTTGGTGGTGGATATTGCCGACGGTGAGGTGGTTTTGCGATGGATCTGGCGCTGTTGGCGAATCTGGTAGCGATCTGCAGTAATTATGATCTGGCCGTGAATGATTTGTGTGGTTGTTGGCGATGGTGGTGTAGGCAGCGACGATGATGTGGCTGGTGGCAGGGTGGTCACAAAAGTCGGTGGTGGTCACACAAAAGATCTAACTGTGACCTTAAAATTGTGACTAAAATAATATGTGACCAATAAATTTGAAAATATAAGACTGATAGATAACTGTGACCCGTATTTTTCGGATCTGTGACCAATAAAATAATATGTGACCTGTAAAACTATTGATTTGTGATCTCGAAATAATTAGTGGCCTACAAAATTTTTGATCTGTGATCGATAAAAAAATCGTGACCTATAAAATTTGTGATTTGTGACTAAAGAAAATATGTGACCTATCAATATATGATCGATGAATAAATTGTAACCTACAATTTTTTTGAAATTTGATCGTAAAATAATTTGTCACATGAAAATTCTAATTTGTGACCGAAAATTAATATGTAACTAACTAAATTGTGAATCTGTGATCAAATTTCAAAGCTGGAACGGTCATCGGAATAGTCACCGAAATAATTGTTGAAATCGGAACGATCGCCGGAGAAAAGTGGTGACCGGAACGGTCGGTAGGGGTGGTGGAGGTGGGTTAATTATATTATATTAGAATTAAATATTTAATAATAAATTGATTTAATAATTCATTATTTCATAAATAAAAAATTAAAAAATCTGATTTGTGAAATTTGAAACTTGTTTTTATATTTTTGAAATGATGTAAAATAAATATCTTAGAAATGTATTGTTCCCTTTAAAAATTTTGTGAATGGACCTATAAGATTTTAATTAGGTCGATAAGGGTCTAAAAATATGTAGGGCCTATGAGGCTTTATTTTCTGGCCTATGAGCAATTTAATTTGAGTTGTTAAAAAGTGGCTTTAAAACAAAAGAAACATAAATTTTTGGGGGCTCTTTAAAGAGCTGAGCCTATGGCAGCGATCTCTTGACCTCACGTAGGTCCGGCTCTGCCTATCAGTTATAAATCCCTTTATCATCTTATTTCATTTTTACATGTTCACAGATGTGTCCTATTATTATTTTTTTACATTATTCTTATTCCTTTTATTTTATTTTTTCACAAGATCCCAACGCTTGCTAAAAATAAAGTTCACTTCAGGAATATGGATTGATAAGAGGAAATACATATGCAACATGTTATGATTTTCATCCTAATAGGGATATACAAAGGCATTGACATATAAAATTTGTCTTATTTTCCTATAAGCATATTAGAGGGGGCATGATGACTTGATGTCATCTTCACATTCATTCAGCTTATCATCAGTAGCTCGTTCAAGGTTCCAAACTCAACATGGCAACTAAACACGAAGATTTCACTCGTTGAGCGACTTAACCGAACACCTTACTACACAAGTGACAACATGCATGCATATCCCGTGTCCATGTTCTCTGAGGCACCCCTATCTTTAAAGAGGATTCACGGAATGTCAAGCCCTAGTAAAATTACTTGCTTACTAAAGTTGTTCCCTCTGCTTCTAGAACTGTAAAAGGGTTGGGGCCAACCACTTTGTAGATCATGGCTAGTAATTGGAGCCTTTCTTCTGATAAACAAGCTTTCCTAAGTATTGACGTTGCTTTATTAATTTATTCGATATACTACTAAGAGCTCATGTATCATATGGAAGATTAATCATAGTAGGTTGATGAGCCTTTCTTTCCAATATGTGCCTATTTTGTAGCCCGTGCTCTACGCTAGAGATTATTGTTCAACTATTCCCCTATATTGGAGCCTGCACTTTGGGATGTGGAGGAGCAATTATCGTCCAGCTTGCTAACCAAATACGACATTAGGTTTGGATGTACGAAACCATAGTATATGGGACGTCTAATCCTTTTTTGTTGTAAGAGTGGCCAATTCTACGCAACAGGCTCGATGACCCCTAGTTTTGGAAGGCAAATGAGTCTAAATGCTATATTGAATGTACAAGAGTGTGATGAAAACCCAAGAATAACTAACTAAGAGGCGAGTGAATTGATTTTTAAAATTTTTTTTGAAAAATTAATCTAAATTCAAATAAATAAAGACTAAATAGATTAATTCAAATAATAAGCACAAATATAAAAGCAATAAATAAAATGGAGAGATAATGCAAACGATATAATTGTGGAGATTCGATCTAAAGCAATTATCTATATCCTCCATTACCAAGTTCTCTTGCCCGAGTAAGGCATTTTCACTATATTAATCGATTTATGGTACAATTCAACTCTTTACAATGCTTTCGATGACTTACAAACAAGGAGTATCGATCTTTATATAGTATTGATTTTTATGGGATTTCAACATGACCTACTATTGAGCTTTTACGGGACCTCAATATGACTAAAACCATTGAACTTTACGCGACCTCAATATGACCTACAATTGAGCTTTACGAGATCTCAATATGATCTTTACGGGATTTCAACACGACCTACACTTTATCAAAATAATTTTAGAATGAAATTCATCTTTTGATAAATAATAAAAATAAGTTAACTACTAAGAGAGGCTAACACTTCAATGAATAATAATAAATAGTCAATCAAATTGTTTCAATGAGAAGATGAAAAAATAAATTTAACTTAGGTTCAAAAATCTTCTCAAGATATATCTCTCTTTGAATAAAAAATTGTAATAAATTAAATACTAATGAAGAAATGAGAAACTTTGATGAATATAATGAATTTACAAGTTTTCTTTAATCAATCAAAAGTTTTCAATATGAAGAAGTAAAAACGTTTATATAATGTAAGTGTAAAGATCTTTTAAAAAAATATATCTTTATTTTAAGATTGATATAAATAAGTTTAGCATAAAGAGAAATGAAAAATTTTGATGAGAAAAATGATTCAAGAAGTTTGATTCAACAATCAAAATTTTTGCTATGAAAAAAATAAATGAAATGAATGTAAAAATGTAAGTTCAAATAAATTTTTTTCACAAATATATTTCACAAGAAATTTCTCTTTTACTTGTTGTAATGAACGCAAAAGTGAAGTGCGATTTATAGCAATCAAAATATCAAAGATTTTAACTAATCGGACAACCAATCCGGACGTCCTCACTTTGAACCCGACAACCAAACTAGTCGTTGCACGTCAGATTTCATAACAGTTAAAAAAGAGACCGTTGGATGGATCGGACGTCCGCATGACTCAACTGGACGTCCACTTAGATAGAATTTGCACGGATTTTTCTTTCTTGATTTTTTTTTAAAAATGTATACGTTTAAATGTCGTTTTTCACTTTATTTTCCAAGCTAAATGATCTTGTAATGAGTTTGAATATTCAGTTGAAATACTTACCTTTACCAAGAATAATTTTTATGCAAGTGTTTTTATGAAATAATCTTTTCGAGCATAAAACCTTTTTTGAACTTTTATCATTCATTACTAAATATCAAAGTATTAGTACCTTTATATTTGAACTAAGAAGTCTAGTCTTTGATCTTACTTCGAAGTTTGGCACTTAGATTTCTCGTCTTTATCTTTCTTTGATCTTGCTTTTTCTTGATATTTGTCTTTTAAACTCTNTCTTACCCTTTAAAAAATAATTTTTTTATGAAAGTATTTTTATAAAATAATCTTTTCGTATATTAAACAATTTTTGAGTTTTTATCATTCATTACTAAATATCAAAGTATTAGTACCTTTATATTTGAACTAAGAAGTCTAGTCTTTGATCTTACTTCGAAGTTTGGCACTTAGATTTCTCGTCTTTATCTTTCTTTGATCTTGCTTTTTCTTGATATTTGTCTTTTAAACTCTTGTATCAAATGATTTGACTTGAATACTTGACTTTCACTTTGATCTTCATTTCGAGTTTGATTTATAATGTGTTGATTTTGACAATACTTAATTGATTTTAATATTGAACTATCATCACTCACAATCAATTGTTAGAAACAATATTAATCTTGTTTGTTATGATTAAAACATGAAGTATGAAATTAACCATAAGTCAACGATTTTTTCATTTTTAATTATGACAAACAAGATGATTTGTAAGGTAAGATTGAACAATTTATATCAAATTGATAAAGGAATATACATAATAAATTTATCATAAAACTCACATCCCCCAACTTTTACAAATCAATAATCATGCATTCAAAACATATAAATGATTTTTAGTCTTCCCATCTTTTTCATATACTCCAAGCATATTATATTTTCAAATCTAAGCATGCATAATCATCTCGCTTCATTTTTCCCCTTTTGACATAAACAAGAAGAATAACATATTGATGATAAAAAATTTAAATCAACCACAAGAAGGAGTATTATTCATCCTAAACACAAAATGCCAAATATATGCATAATATTGATATCAAAACATAATAAACCACATTAAATTTCATAGCATATTTCAAATAGTTCCAAAATACATAAAACTTGATTTACACTCAACAAGATGTCTTTTTAACAGGTCTGAATGTCCGCATAGGAAAGACCCAACATTCTGTCAATCCGGACGTTGGAGTTCGGACGTCCCCCTGGTCGTCCAGTTGCACATTCGAACGTCCTATTTGCCATTCGTACTCCTGCTTCCCCATTTTTTAATAAAAAAATTGAATTTTATGATTATATAGGCATAAAAGCAATAGTTTTATTAACAAATTAACACAATCATATTAGCCACATATTTCAAATTCATGTAGAATTTTCATACCTCTTCGAATATGTAAAAATCTATCAATAGCTAGAATTTTCATACCTCGTCGAATATGTAAAAATCGAAATATGGCAACACTGCCGTCTTAGTATCCCGAAAAAATTTCAATCCCAAAATAACCTTAAAGTCATCCATCTGAACTGCAGACAAATTTGTCATTCTCTTGAAAGAACCCATTTTGAGCAATACATATTTCGCTACTCCTGCTATTAGTTGAGCAGCATAGTTGATTGCTTTGACCTTTCCACCACTTTTCTCCTAAACAAGTCTGAGTTGCTCCACTTCAATACTTACGAGGTAGTTGTGGGTAGCACTAGTATCTACCATAGCCTTGACTGACTTCCATTGATCTTCACATCAATGTACATTAGGCATTTGGCCCTAAAATGCGAGCCTTTGATTCTTCTATCTTTACCTTTTTCGAATGAACATCACCATTTACAATAGCTCGGTGCGATAGTGTATTGCACCGATGTGAGAATATGTCAAATACATCATCATCCTCTTCCGAGTCAATCTTGCCATGGCAGCTAGCTTATGGGACATCATGCTTTGAACTTATTCCGCTACTCGCTAGTTGACAATATGTATTCACCATCCATTTCTGAGGACACTCCGCCACCCGATGGAGTCTTTCACATAAAAATCTTTCACATAAAAAGCACATCAATTTAGGAGTTGCATCAGATCTGCCCTCCATTGTTTTTCCTTTATTCTAGTTGTTACCGCTGCTACCGTTATAGTTTCCTTAACGGCCGATTTGTTGATTTCCTCGAAAGTTACTCTGACGAGTACCTTGATAGGCTCCTCCTTTATTATTAGAGTAACACTCTCTCCCATTTGAGTTCGAGCTGGGTCTGTAAGGTCTGCTTCTACATCCAATAGCTTGACTATTCCCCGAAGGTCGATATTTTCTCAATTTCGGCTGATAGCCACTTAAATATTCTGCGGCTCTCATGGCCGTGCTCAAATTAGTAACCTTCTGTCTCTGAAATTCTGTGCGTGTCCACGATTTCAACCCTTTCATGAAGGTTAATAGCTTATCCTTTTTCCACATATCTCGAATATTCAGCATATGTCCTGAAAAGGCTTTAACGTGATCCATGATGGAACTTGTATGTTTCAGTTCTTGTATTGCCTGTCGTGCTTGATATTCCACATTTTCTGGAAAAAAATGCGACATGATCACTTCCTTGAGGAGATCTTAAGAATCTATTCGGACCATGTTAACCTGAATATCAGCATACTTTGTCCGTCACCATAGTTTTGCATATCCACCAAGATACACGGTGGCTGTTGTAACATTTCTTACTTCATTTTCGATCGAAGTTCTCGACTTTTTTTGCATTGCGTGCCTCTTCGTAGGTACACGGTTTTGGGTGTGCACATTTGGATGACCAAATGTAGGGAGACAACATAGTATATTGGACGATACATCATCATGCATCTGAAACCAATTCTTCACTCACAATCTTAGTGAGTTCACGTCACAATCTTGAAATCTCTTTTCCTTGCTTTTCCATCTTCGTCTGGATCAAAACGAAGCACGCTAATTAGCTAAGATTACCAATAAAATTGACTAACAACATGAAGATAAAGAGAAAAATGGCGAAGTAGCCCACTATGCTATAGTTAGCAATAGAATGTCTAATTAGACAACAAGAATGAGTGCACACTTGAGCAGACCTGAATTTAAGATTCAAGTGTAAATCTCACCGAACATGCACCTTAGTAAAATTGATGCAACTAATGGCACTCAAGGTTTAATGAAAGCATCATGTGAGATAGGACTCATGACAAAAAAGCACAGACAGCTTGTCGATACCATGCCACAATCAGATACAGTGTTTCAAAGGGAGCAATTCATTGTCGGAATTGAAGAATGACTGGAACAAAAATTTACAAAACCAGTGGCTGTCCATTTTATGTAAAAATAAACTGAAAATTACATGAAGACATTCCCGTTGAATGGACAATCAATTTTTAGTCAACTAGTTACTGATTCTGTAGATTTTTTTGTCAATTAGATGTTTCCAAAGAAATAGAATAACAATAAAAATGCATATTATTTTCCTATTGTTGTCATTCCCTCCAAAAATATTCAGCAATCTATTGTAGTTGACTCCATAATTCCAACAAACCAATACAAATTTGCAACCATATTAAGAGGTCAAGTTACAACCTCTGGCAACATAGAGAGTGAGACTGACAGCTTGTAGGCCATGGAATCATCTTTAACAATATGAATGAGTTTTCCATACCGATATGTCAACGGTCACTTCTTACATTAGAGAAATGCTACAACCCTCTCACAAGAGGGTGGGGCCCGCAATTTTAAAAATCACGGCCCCATCCCCTTTGTGAGAGAATTGTGAAACTGATACATTAACATCAGTAAGCTTAATCTCGTGGATGCTATGATTAGATGACAGTAGGCAAAAGAGGATAATTATGTCCAACAATATGGCCGTTGTTGTTAGTAGTTATTCATTGAACTACTGTATGTAGAAAGCTTGCAACATAAAATTAAGATGCATTGAAAGTAAATTGATCATTGATTACTTTAAATATAGAAATTACAATTGATGAAAGCAGAAAAATTACAATGGCTGTGCATGAGATGAACACCAAAAAGTTTGAAAGATTTTTGAAAGACTAATACCCCCTATAATAGCTTATGGAACAACAATCTAAGTGATAGGAGTAGAAATTTAAATGACGAGGAATCATACTAAACGTTTACTAATATAAGAGTTATTTTACAATTGAAATAAATTATTACAATGAAAATGAAATTACAATTCAAACTGAACTAATATTTATAATGTGCGATTGAAATTGGGCAAATTACAACTACGATTGTGTCAAGGGGCTAAGTAAAGCTGCGATCATTGACACCTGGTGTTTAGATAGAATTCTATCACCTTTTGTTTTTTCAGGTGCACTTTTTTTGCAATAATATCAAGTGACCTAGGGCTACCAGTTCGATAGGGCATACCAGTTTCTAATTTTGCAGGTATACACGAAACTCCAACCCAAGCTCTCTTCTGTAACTCTTTTATAAATTCCTCCCGAAGAGGCTTATTCGCTGTCTTCACCCTCTTGCTTCCTTCTTTCCCACCTATCAGGCTTGGGCTATGCTAAGGAATAGAACATGAGGTTTTTAACCACACTGCTTTCGGTACAATCATACAGTTTAATTCAAGTTGTTGAACATCCAGCAAATTTGGTTCTCTTTGTGCATTTTACATAGATAATTCTCCTGTATCAATGGCTACAGGATGGTATGGATTAATGAAGTGAATTACAGCTAGCATTTATGGCTGCTTCTTGGTATTTGGCATATAGGTGGGGTTTGTGAGATCAATCTGGTGTCAAGGTTTTTCTCCCTTTGACAGAATAACCCTAACGATTAATGAGAACTGACACAAGTTCAAGCACATTTGGTAGAGTTGAGAATTGATCTTGGACTTAGGCCTTAATGTAAATATTGAGGCGCCGAAGATGGGGAAGGAGGGCCGGGAGGCTTGTGGCGAAAGAGGTTGAAATGGCTAAGATATGATTTGTCCATGGTCGTAATGGAGGTGGAACCCAAGCTTAACCTCAGGGCAAAAGCTCCGAACTTGAGTTTGATCTCATTAGCTACAACTTAATTATCAAATTCACCAAATGAGTTCAAAACCATGTTCAACGCAATTTTTACCACACTAGTCCATTTAAATTGTATCTTTAACACGCTTTTTCACGTGAAAAATCAAATTCATTTTTTTTATTAGATGTCAAATACGTGCACAATATTGAAAAATGAGTGACGATAAGACCTGAACTTGTATGACTTTGATATCATCTTAATTAGTAACTCAGACTCAAATTCAAGTATTAATTTAAATTTTATCTTCAATAATTTATCGATTCACGTGATATTATTTATAGAAAGTAAATCATAACCTCAAATTATGTTATTCAAGATCCAGAGCTTGTGATAGAAGTTATCCCACGTCTTTAGCCTATTTTTCGTCGATATGCCACGATGATGAATCTTTTGCTTATAAAGTTACAGCTTACTTTTGAGTTGATTAACAGTACTTATAATCACATGATCCATGTTTCCTTCGCAAACTTTAAATGATTAGATATCCAATATTTTTGAAACAAAAGCAAATGTTCTTTTACCCAGATGTAACATGAACTTTTGAAATTTCGGATAATGACGCACAGTATATTTTAATTCATTTCATTTTTTTATTAACTATCTGTATTATTTGAGAGTGGACCGTCTGTATCATATAAAGCTTGTTTTCTACAAGATTTTCGCATGGAGATCTAATTTACATTTTTTATATATATAATCAAAGATACACGCACACAATTTTTATCAACCATTGGCAACAGACCTAAACTTATTTTTTATCGGGCAACTATAATATCGTGTTAACTATATCAAGTTTGTAATTTTATGAGGTTGCGTTACATTTAAAGGATTCAATTTATCCTTAAGTAGCCATCTTTGTATGCTTGACGTGCATCATTTAATAGTTGTTAAAGAAAATACAAACATTTGACTCGTGCACAATTTTGCATATGCGGAGTGGGACAACAAGCATAGAAAGTTTTCTACGTTGAACCATTAGAGAGTGACTTTTTCTTGTTTCAAATTTAATCTTCAATATCACAAACTTATTTTAAAACGTTATTAAGACAAACTTATTTATTTAAATTAATTTTTCAGCGAACCCTGATAATCTTTGAATTGAAATTAATTCACACATTAATACAATTAACAAATTATATTTTCATCCCTTGTACGGAACTGGCATTGCCTTCAATGGAATAGCTTTTCTCAAAGTTATCCCCATTCTTTCACTCATATCCATTTCTTCTGCTTTCAGTCCATTGGCTAAAACCCAATCAAATGACTGCAAAACCGAGCCTACAGCCAAGGGCAGCACCCGAGCCACCAACGGCACAGCCGGGCACATACGCCGGCCAGATCCGAATGGTATAAACTCAAAATGGTGCCCTTTGTAATCCACCATATTTGGCTCCAAAAACCGTTCGGGTTTAAATTCCAAAGGGTCTTTCCAAGTTTTCGGATCTCTCCCAATGGCCCAAACATTTACAAGAATTTGGGTCTCTTTGGGAATAGAATAGCCAAACATTTTGCATGAGTCCATAGCCATGTGAGGGACTAAGAAAGGGAGAGGTGGGTGTAACCTTAACGTCTCCTTGATGACGGCGTTAAGGTATGGGAGCTTATTAAGGTTTTCTTCTTCAAGCTTCTCTCCGTTGTCAGTTAGGGTTCTTAGCTCAGCCTGAATTTTTTGAAGCGCGGCGGGGTTGTGGAGGAGCTCCGCCATTGCCCACTCCAGTGTACTGGTGGTGGTGTCGGTTCCTGCGGTGAACATCTCCTGAAAATCAGAAAAAAAGTAAAAAGATTAAGCAACAAGAAACCTCAATTTATATCAATTCTTTAACTAAAGTAAGCATAGAATTAAGATATACTTGTGCATGGAGCTTTTATAAAGCACCCACCACATGCTTACGTAGCTGTTGCCTTCCCCTAGTGCATACTTTTGGTTTATAGTAAAAAGCAATTTGTATCAATTTATGGCCAGTTTGTCTCTCATTATTTCAAAACATTATTTGCTACAATAAAATTTTCTATTACACATTCACCAAATAAAATATTCTACACATAAATCAATAAAGTTATTTTAAGTTTCAACCACACATTCTCAAAAAAATATTATTCATTACTACATTTCTTCTATAATAATGGAAGGCAAATGCACACAAAGTAAATAGAATCATGCTACATGTACAACATTAGTAGATAGCATTGGTTGACAACATTCTATTTTGCATCATCATATTCATTCATTTTTAAAAACTGTTTTTTATATCACATGTTAGAATTTTGACAGTACATGATTGTCAATCATTGTTGTCAACAAATATTGTACACTTATCTTTATTCAAGTAAATAATTAATTTTAACTACACATTTGTTGGAATCAATAATTTTATTAACTTTTCAAAAGCATATTTCATCAACTTTTATCAATTAGGAACTACAGTTAACCATTCTTATAATATTCAAATAATGTTTTTTAGTCCATCTTTGGTTTAACTAAAAAAGTTGGCAATTGTTTGATTCCATTATTTTCAAAATACATTTTTTTTCTTATTTTAAATCATATATTCTTTAATGACATAATATTACACGCAAACCCAAATTTTTTTCTTATTTTTCAATCACAAATTCTCCATCAATTTACTATTCCAAAATGCAATTTTTATTTTTTATTTTTAAAATGAGACTCAAACATGCTCTTAATAAAAATTTCAAGTCAAAGTCACAAATAGTTTTAACCACACATTTTATGTGACCAAAACTTTTCAATAACACATTTCATCAATTTTTATCAAAATCTACTGCAAAACTGATTTTAGCATATACCAAACATGGACTAAACCAAAGCTGGCAAAAAAAAAAAAAAACAGTGTTCTATTTGTTTAATTGCCTAAAAATAAACATGACAATATCCCTTTTGTCATCTGACATCGTGTCGGTAAAGGTTATCTGAAAATATTTCGTATGACTATTTATAAGCAAAACACATAAAATAAGTCATAAATAATATTTCTTGAGACTTGTCCATGCTCCAAATCATTATGGGTCGCATGCGCAATTATACATTCTATATAAGAAGTTACGAGTGTAGGTCACATAACTTAAAAGTTTGTTTCATGTTGGTCACTCATTTGGACGTTTCAATTTTATCACTCAACTTATTTTGATTTCAATTTACCATTAGCAATAGTAATAGAATTCGTGACCTAACCAATTCAATTTTGTGACTTGTTAAAAGATATAACACTTAAAGCAGAAAAATACTTACAAAGATAATGACGTTTATGGTTCTAGAACCAAATATATAAGGTCCTTCTATACCATCTCCTCGATACTCCAAAAGCACATCTAAGTAATCTCTTATCTTCTTTGGAATACAATCATTCTCCATGGTTCCCAACCTCTCTCGGAGGAATTCTCCAACAATATCAAAAGCGTGATTAACATGAAATTGCGTTTTTCTTCTTATTCGTTGTGGATCAAGCCATCTTAGAATGGGGAAGAAATCTGCAACATTTGCCTTACCTGCCAACTCCATAACTTTCCCTGCATGGAAAAAGAATTCGGATCCTCTTTCGGATTTCGGATCTAAAAGGTCCTTTGAAAATATGAGGTTGCCCATAAGATTAAAAGCCATCAAGAAAAAGAATCTCCTGATATCAATAGCAGTAGTACCCGACCCACCCGATTCGTGTATGAATTGTACCATTTGATCAATACACCGTCTTCGAACAACTCGCACGGCATCGAGTCGACTCGTTGTAAAGAACTCGGTGATGCACAACCGTCGTAGCATCCGCCAGTGTTGACCATATTGGGACGTTATTAGTGACCCTTCATTGCCATAATCTCCTTTCATGGCTTCATATATTTTCCTTCCCGCCAAAACTACGTCGTGATTCTTGAACATTACACGCGCCGCCTCATTTGATGAAATCACCGCCGTGTTCATTGACCCCAGCCAGATTGTCATTACCGGGCCATGCTTCTTAGCCAACTTAACAAATGACTCATGAGGTGCCCCCAAAGCAAGTTGAAAAATATTACCGACCACCGGCCACCGCGTCGGTCCTGGCGGCGACCGTCCTACCTCTTTCAACTGTCGATGGTGGCCGCGCACGGTTGTAATTATCCACACAACCAATAATAGGAAGGCTATAACCAGGCCCCCGATATCATTGTCCATGTTTGGACAAAAAAGTTGTTGATTACTCGTGAATATATGGAGTTTCAGAAAATTTAAGAATTATATGTAAAAATCTACGAACTTGAACCTCAATTAACCCAAATTCTCAGAGTGATCACTAACGAGAGTAAATGTAGTACCTGAGGGTGGTTTTTATTAAGGAGATGAAATGAAATCCCAGTAAGCATATATAAAATAGGAGAACTGTCCAATATTACATTTTGCAGTTGATGGTCATATCACATTGGAAAAATGTTTTAATAACTTATGTTGGAAGGTTTTCCAACTAAGATTCCATTCTTCAAAACTGAAGCACCCTCACCTTCCTCGGAGAATGGATTCGTATAAAAAAATGAAATCAGAAGAAAAAGAATTTTGTCTTTTGCGTCCATTCTCTTATTTCAGAGACATAGTCAGTTGGTGAGGGTGAGGGTGCTTCAGTTTTAATAAAAGTTTATAAAGATTACGGTTGAAAAATTGATAAAAATTATGGATCCAGAAAATATACGATTAAAATTAAATATTTGATTTTGACTTAGATTTTTAACAAGGGTTTTTCCAATTGTACCGAAAATGGATGACGAGTTTGACAACCTCTCACATGCGTGCGGCCCCGCGTGAATAAAAAATTCCAAAAAAATGTGGGCACTCTCCCTATTGTGAGTGCTCAATGAAAGTGTTTGTCGACCATTTTCGATAAGTGTAATATGATTGTTTTAACAAACTTTTAGAATTAAGCTACATGTATATTCTAGATGATATTTTTCCCTATGTGACACAATCTAGATAGTGATGTGAAAGGATGTTGAAGATATCAAAGGATATGATGGTGATGTGGAAAAATGTCAACAAAAACGTAAATGTTAATGTACATGTAGTATGATTGAAAATTTGAAACTTTTATTCTACACCAAGCTGGGCTTAGAGTGCAATAGATACTCGATAGTTAAAATTTAAAATGAAGATTGGATTTGGTTTTGTAAATGTAGAGAGTCCAATTCACTTTCTATATATCCCATACATTTCTTTCAAATGTGAACAAGAGAGAAGTAAGGTGAAAAATGAGAGAAAATGGCAAATTGTAATGATTTATCGAAAAATCAAAAAAAAAGATGAAATGTACATTGTATTGTTCAACTTATACAAAAAATCTACACTTTAGTTTTAATTATTCTTGAAAGTACTTTTAGCCCTTGTTTGCTCCTCATTATTTTCAAAATACATTTTTTCTATCATATTTTTAATCACACATTTTTCAATAAAATAATATTATATGCAAATTCAAAAAATTTCTTTAATTTTTATCCACACATTCTCCATCAAAATACTATTTCAAAATGTATTTGAACAAAAAAGAGGGACTTAAAGTGGCTCTTAATTATAAAGAAGATGCTCTTCATGATAGTGTATATATTGAACTAGTACAAAAAAATCTATTCTTTATTTTTAATTATTCTTGAAAATACTTCTAATAATAAAAAGATGCTCTTCAAAATAAAAATATTGTTGAAAATGCTCTTAGATTATTTAAATTTATTTATAATTCTTTTCAAGAATTAAGTATTGTATTTTTGACTTTGAGTAATTGCTAATGCTTCGATTTGGCTAAAAATTAGTTTTTAAGTAGATTTTAATAAATATTGAGGAAAAGCGTGATTAAAAAACTGATAAAAAATTGTGAATTTCATAAAATGTGTGATAAAAAATAAATTTTAAAAATTTGGAACCAAACATGGGCTCGATAAATAACTGATCATGCGATGGTTCATTCATACATGTTACAATCACGTGATTATTGCTTTCAGTATACACTTTAATTTAAATATATTATATACGTAAGCTTTTGGAAACATAAAAATATGTGTTCACCCAGAATATCACATGGACTCTTGAAAATTGGGGAGAGTGAAAGTGTATATTGTATTCAGATTGAATTCATTAAATTTTGTTAGCTATTTCGTTTAGAAAAAATCAAGCCTTTAGAGATGGACCTCATGGACGCTCCTGAATGGAGAAATAGCCTTGAATGGAGAAATAGTGGTCGGCTAGCCCTTGTTCTCGCACCTATTCACGTCTTTTTCTCCTGTTCCCGCATCCCTTCCCAATTTTTTCTTTTATTTTATTTTTTTCACATTACGTCTATCCTCTTATTTTTTCCACCGCACTGTTGGGAAGCTCTGATGAAGTAAACAATAACACAACAAAGCTCAATGATATTCTGGATGAATGACTTGAATTATTATTTAACAATCTTGGCTATATATATAGCCCTTACAGTACTTAACAGAACAGTTGAAATAAAGTTCACGTTTAGCTAAACATCAGCTAACGTGGTTAGTGTAAACTGACTACTAACAGTCTCAATTAATCCTAAAGACTAGGGATTTATTTAACAGAAGCAAGACTTAGTAAATAACACTCAGAAACACCTAAAAACAAGCAATAGTTATCCTTTCAATCCCTCCCCCTACACTAACTGTGGTAAATAGTTTGTTTGTTCAACTGCCTTGCAAATCCCCATCTGACTTCTAAGCTTCTGGAAGGCATCCAACTTTAACAGCTTTGTCATCACATCTGCAGTTTGCTCCTCTGTTCCACAGTGTAACAACTCAATGGTTCCATCCTTAGCAAGCTCTCTCAGGAAATGGAAACGTACATCAATATGTTTGCTCCTCCCATGCATGACAGGATTCTTTGACAATTTGATAGTGGAGCTATTGTCACACATGACTATGGTGCCCTTCTTTTGTACATGTCCCAGCTGCTCCAAAACTCTTCTCATCCACACTGCTTAACTTGCACACCCAGCTGCTGCCACAAACTCTGCCTCTGTGGTTGGCAGTGTAACAATCGGTTGTTTCTTTGAAAGCCAAGATACTGCTCAAGAACTTAATAGAAAAACATAATCAGAAGTGCTTTTCCGATCATCTAAGTCACCAGCATAGTCACTATCTGTGTAGGCAATCAAGTAATCCGAACTCCCTTTCTTGTACATGATTCCATAATCAGAAGACCCTTCAAGTACCTTAATATCCTTTTATCAGCTTGTAAACGAATCTCTGTAGGCTTAGCCATGAACCTGCTGATCAAACTCACAGTGTACATTATGCCTGGACGAGTTGCAGTGAGATACATGAGGCTCCCTACAATTTGCTTGTAATATGACTCATTAATTGCATCTCCATCTTCATCCTTGCTCAACTTACAACTTGGAACAATTGGACTATTGACTGCATGACTGTCCAGCATTCCAAATCGCTCCAAAACCTCCCGTGCATATTTCTTTTGGCATATGAAGATACCATCAGGCTGTTGGGATACTTCAATGCCGAGAAAGAACTTCATTTTTCCCAGATCAGTCATTTCAAAAACTTGCATCATTGAACACTTGAAACTGCTCATCATCTCTTCATCATCACCAGTATAGATTAGATCATCAATATAAACACTTACAATAAGTATTTTACCTTCTTTACTACTTTTTGTGAAGAGGGTCTGCTCATTTGGACATCTTTCGAAATCCTCACTGACAAAGTAAGTTTCGATGCGGCTGAACCAAGCTCGTGGAGCTTGCTTTAAGCTGTATACAGCCTTGTGTAACTTGTAAACCTTGTCCTCACTTCCTTTGACCTTATAACACTTTGGCTGCTCAACGTACACATCTTCAATAAGTTCACCATGGAGGAAGGCTGATTTCACATCTAACTGGAATATTTTCCAATTTTTTTGAGCTACAAGAGCTACCACCATCCTCACTGTCTCCATTCTTGCCACTGGAGCGTAGACCTCGGTATAGTCTATCCCATATTTCTGCGTGTACCCCTTGGCCACCAAGCGTGCTTTGTGCTTCTCAAGCTCTCCATGCTCATTATACTTGGTTTTATAGATCCATTTCACCCCAACTTTCTTGGCTCCAACATGCAATGTAACCAATGTCCATGTCTTGTTTTTCTGTAAGGACTTAATTTCATTGTCCATTGCCAATCTCCAGCTTACATTCCTCACTGCTTCTTCATAGTAAAATGAATCACTTGACACCATTAGTGCCACATTACTCTCATCTTCAAATAACCCGAGTCCCTCCCCACTAACATAATTCCTCATCCATCCTGGACGATTTCCCACTCTCTTACCAATACTACCACCACTATCTTCACTATCCCCGTTGTTTGGAGATTCATTTCCTCCATCACCACTGCCAATCTCACCTATATTTTCACCATTATTTCCAACCCCATCAGTGTTTTTATCTCCCTCACCATTATTATCACCTACTCCTGCATTATCATCTTCCCACTCTAAATCTACCAAAATTTGTTCTTCATAACTCTCATCCCAATTCCATTGCCTATCCTTTCAAATATCACATCCCTACCCACCACTTCCCTTTTAGTAATAGGATTGTACAGTCTATATCCCTTAAATTCTTCACTAACACCAAAAAATACACAAATAGAACTTCTATGTTAAGTTTAGTCCTCCCTACCTTTGGCACATGAACATGTGCTATGCAACCAAAAACCCGAAAATGATCAACAAAAGGCTTCGTTCCGCTCCACGCTTCTTCAAGTGTGATGTTTTTGACTGCCAAGGTTGGACATTTGTTCAACAAATAATTGCTCCAATTTACTGCCTCTGCCCAAAATGGTTTTGGAATTTCCTTCTCTGAGAGCATTGCACGAACCATGTTCATTATAGTTCTATTTTTCCGTTCAGCCACGCCGTTTTGTTGAGCGGTATAGATAGTTGTCAGCTGCCTTTTAATGCCATTCTCCATGCAAAAATTGTTGAATTCAACTGAGAAAAACCCGCCTCCCCTATTTGTACGCAGACACTTGATGGGCAAACCTGTCTCATTCTCCACCATTTTCTTAAAACACTTGAAATGACTCAATGCTTCTGACTTCTCACTCAAAAAATACATCTATGATTTCCTACTGTAGTCATCTATGAAACACAAAGAGTACCTTTTGTTGCTGTTGGACATGGGAGTGATTGGTCCTCAAATGTCTGCATGGATGAGACCCAATATTTGACTCGTTCTCCTAGAACTCTTCCAGGGTATAGGATCATGGTGATGCTTGCCAATAATGCAATCTTTGCACAACTCATTCGAGGCATTGAAATTAGGAAGGCCATGCACCATTTTCTTGCTTTGCAATGTCTTCAAACCCTTGTAGCTTAAGTGTCCATATCTCTGATGCCAAAGCTTAGACATATTCTATGAGCTTGTGAGAAGACACTCTTCATGTTGTTGTTGAGATAAAATTTGTGATTGGGCAAACAAGATGAACATCCTATTTGTGCTCATTGTCGTGTCTATTGAACTTGTGCTCATGAACTATCAGTGAACTCTGTAATTCATCTATAGACATGGCATCAATATCTTTGGACTCTTCAATGACATAGACAATATAATTGAACTTATCTGTCAAAGACCTCAAAATCTTTTCAACCACAGTCACATCAGTCATCACATCTCCATACACACGCATATGATTTGCCACTGCCATAACCCTAGAAAAGTAAACAGTAATAGTTTCACCTGATCTCATCTATAGGGTTTCAAAATCTCTGAGAAGACCTTGAAGAGTCGACCTCTTCACTCTTGTGTTCCTTTCGTACTTCATTTTCATAGCATCCCAAATGTCCTTGGCAGTGTCTTTCTTTAGGATGGTCTCCATGATTGACCTATCTATTGCTTGGAATAGATAATTCTTGACCCTCAAATCCTTCAGCTGCAATCCCTTATAACTCGTCTGCTGCGCCTCTATCAATATTGTTTCTGCTGGTCGCACGCAACCTGTCTCCACAAGATCCCAATATTGTTTGGATCTCAAGAAGTTTTCCATCAGCATAGCCCAGTGGTCATAATAACCATTGAAGATTGGAATTGCGGGCTGTGAGAATTTCACTCCATCTGCCATCTCTCTCTCTTTTGGTGGTCACTCAAAGCTGCTGCCTCTTTATTTTTTTTTCTCAGACCCAGTGGTAGCTTTGATACCAGAATGTTGGGAAGCTCTGATGAAGTAAACAATAACACAACAAAGCTCAATGATATTCTGGATGAATGACTTGAATTACTATTGAACAATCTTGGCTATATATATAGCCCTTACAGTACTTAACAGAACAGCTGAAATAAATTTCACGTTTAGCTAAACACAGCTAACGTGGTTAGTGTAAATTGACTACTAACAGTCTCAATTAATCCTAAAGACTAGGGATTTATTTAACAGAAGCAAGACTTAGTAAACAACACTCAGAAACACCTAAAAACAAGCAATAGTTATCCTTTCACGCACTGCTTTAGATACAGTCATACAGTTTACAGTTCAAGTAGTTGAACATCCAGCAAATTTGGTTCCCTTTTTGCATTTTACTTAGATAATTCTCCTGTATCAATTGCTACATGATGGTATAGATTAATGCAGTCAATTACAGCTATCATTTACTGAATATGATCAAATTTTTGGAAAATGTCATTTGACCTGCAAAGATATATATATGTAAGACACTGAAGAGATCAGTATGAAATTTTTTCTAGCAATTTCTTGCAACAAAGAGCTTCCTTCTGGAATAGCAGCCATTATTAGTGTTGATTTTTGTGGACTATTTATGGCTTCTTCTTGGTATTTGGCATATAGGTGAGGTTTCAGAGATCAACCCTACGTCAAGGAAAATTCCCTTTGACAGAATAAACCTAACGATTAATGAGAATTGACACAAGTTCAAGCACTCTTGGTAGAGTTGAGTATTGATCTTGGACTTAGGCCTTAACGTAAATGGAGTTACCGAAGATGGGGAAGGAGGGGTTGGGAGGCTTCTGGCGGAAGAGGTCGACATGGCTAAGATATGATTCGGCCATGATCGTTATGGAGGTGGACCCAAGATGAAACTTGGGGCAAAAGTTCTGAACTTTCAAGAGTTTGATCTCGTCAGCTACAACTTAATTATCAAATTCACCAAATCAATTCAAAATCATGTTCAACGCAATTTGTACCTCGCTAGTTCATTTAAATTTTATCTTTAACACACTCTTTCACGTGAAAGATTAAAATTCATTTTTTTATGAGACGCCAAACACATGCACAATATTTCAAAACGAGTGACGACCAATGAGACCCGACTTGCATGGTTGTGGTATCATCTTAAGTATCTCAAAATTGAACCTTGTCTTCAATAATTCATCGAATCACGTGGTGTTAATATTGATAGAAAGTAAATTGTTGGATTAAATTATGTTATTCAAGATCTATAATTTGTAGTAGAAGTTATCCCACGTGTCTTTGGCCTATTCTTCGCTGATATCCCCATGATGACATTTTTTGAGTTAATAAACAGTACGTATAATCACATGACCCATGTGTTCCTCCATATACTTCTAATTATTAGATATCCAAGATTTTGGAAACAAAAACAAATGTTTTCTTAGCCAGATGTCACGATAACTCTTGAAATTTCGGATAATGACGTGCGGTATAATTTAATTTAATTCAATCCAATCATCTCATTTAAAAGTTTAGGACATGTTTAGATCGAATTAAAATCTAATTTTAATCTAAATTAAAGTCAAACAATCAATATTAACCACATTTTTTATGGATCCCACATTTTTTCAATCACACATTTCAAAACCTTCTATCATAATCCACTAAAAATCTAATTTTAATCTCCACCAAACACCCTCTTAAATTAAAAAAAAAAAAAGTCATTTGTATCATTTAAATTTTGTCTTCAATAGTTCATTCATGTAAAGATCTAATTTACAATTTTCTTTTTACTCAAACGTACACACACAAAATTTTTATCAAACATTGGCAAAAAGACCTAAACTTAGTTTCATTGTATGACTATAATATCATGTTAACTATCCAAGTTTGAGTAATTTACCTGGTATTTTGCTGTATATTTGTTTCATTCGTATGAGGTTAGGTTACATTTAAAGGATTTAGTTTACCATCGATTAGCCATCTTTGTATGTTTTAACAATTTGTTGAAGTGCATCTTCAACAGTTGAAGTTGTTAAAGAGAATACAAACATTTGAACTATTAGAGGAAGTGACATTTTCTTCTTTTAACTTTTCAACTTCTACTACTCTTTCTGCTTCTGAAGCAGCATCTTTATTATTTAGAGAGCTCTCAACTATTATATACTTACTTTAAAATATCATAAATGTTGGGAATTTATTAGTGCGGATTTGACATTCATTACTTTATTTTATGGTTTGCTACATGACCCATTTTTATCTATATATTCAAACAATAAAATATTCTACACGTATTTTAAAAACTTTTCTATATTTTTTAACCACACATTCTTCTTAAAAATTACTACTCAAAACCCTTTTTTTTTTTTTACAATAGTGGCTGTCAAACATGCTCTTAACACGCACATCGAAATTTAAACAATATTTCAATTCCCACCAATGATCTTCTTTGTATTTAGAAATAAATTGTGATAGGAATTATACATTTGTTGAATTCTGCAAACTTCTTTACTTATTTTGAATACGAACAATTATGATTTGCAATCCATAACTGTCCAATTATCTAGCATTCAATAGAAATCCACATAAGAAACAAGAATTAGAAAATTATGGTTTATTTTTTCTTGTACTAGCAAGATAATGAATTGTGGTGTTATTATTTGTCAAATCCTAACACCTTATTAATAGAAGTCCAAGTGAACTTGGCTCGACACTTAAACTTAACACGGTCAAATGTTTAATTAATCTAATTAATTAAACATGGTTCATTGGTTAATTAATCTGATTAAGTAACACAATTAATTAATTATTCAACACTTATTAATCAATTAATTAGTATATTTCATTCTTCCAATTCTTCTTTTATGTGTGATACATTAGGTTCCTGTTTACGATACCTAATGACGTGAACTATTATTTTGATCTAATTAAAATGATATAAACTAAAACACTTTTTTTAATTAATCATTAATTCACTTACATTAATTAATTTATATTCATCATCTCAAATTGATATCTAGTAATATGTCAGGGCAACACATATGACGATAAATGTCACTTGGTATGACAAAATCAAACTTGTTCATATACCGTGAATTTATAACTCTTCATCAACGTGATCCGATAAAGTACGAGATATGAAGTTTGTCAATCTCAATTATCAATCATATATTTCATTCCACTATTAAGAAAATAAGTCGAAAACTCTTTTCGTCTTATAAAAATATTTGGTCAAAAATTTCATTATCAACTTAAATGAATGAAATCATAAATCATAATCTATTACTATCTAAGAATGACGAATCATTTATAGATAATTCAAACCCTTCATATGATTCCTGACATACACGAACGATGCCGTATTAGCGCCCCATGGCAGAGCAACATCCAACATCACCAAAGTATGACTATNTCGAAAACTCTTTTTCGACTTATGAGTTCACCTTGGCCAATGATTTCATTATCAAGTTAACTTGATAAAATATAGATCATAATCTCTTACTATCTAAGAGTGACGAATCCTCTATTGATCATTCACAATTTTCATATGATTCTTGACATACCCGAACGATATCGTATTAGCGACTCTTGGTAGAGCAACATTCAATATCACGAAAGTATGACTGTCCCCATGTAAGGTACTATGATGATTTCAAATCAAATTATCGACTCTACTACCGAACGTTAGATATTAATCACTGACACTCGGATAATTATCTATATGGAATCTCTCCAACGGATCTTCAAAGTTTTGTTCTTTAATAAAATATTCACGTGTTCATTTAAATGTCACTATATTTTAGCTTGTGAGATTAACTACTTACTTAAAAAATGAAAAATGTCACACGTGTTGATTTAATCATAATAACGATATTCGTATCTCATTATTACTCACGGCCATAAATAATTTAAGATTCGATCGTATGTAATTTGTATTTCAAAATCACTCTTCATTATTATTAACAAGTTATCAATATTTAAATCTACATACTCTATTATTTAATTTATTGGAATATTAATTCAATCAAATAATATACTTGCCATAATAAAATGTATCAATTATTTATTAAAAGTGTTTACGTCCAAAATTGATTGGACTTGAAACATAACACTTACAATAAATACATTTATTTATTTAAATTCAGTTTTTAACATCACGAAAATTTTAGCATTGAAATCAATTCACACATTAATACACTACACACATTTATATTGTCATCCCTTGTACGGCACTGGAATTGCCTTCAATGGAATAGCTTTCCTCAAAGTTATCCCCATTCTTTCACTCATATCCATTTCTTCTGCTTTCAGTCCATTGGCTAAAACCCAATCTAATGAATGCAAAATCGAGCCTAAAGCCAAGGGCAGCACCCGAGCCACCAACGGCACCGCCGGGCACATACGCCGGCCAGATCCGAATGGTATAAACTCAAAATGGTGCCCTTTGTAATCCACCATATTTGGCTCCAAAAACCGTTCGGGTTTAAATTCCAAAGGGTCTTTCCAAGTTTTCGGATCTCTCCCAATGGCCCAAACATTTACAAGAATTTGGGTCTCTTTGGGAATAGAATAGCCAAACATTTTGCATGAGTCCATAGCCATGTGAGGGACTAAGAAAGGGAGAGGTGGGTGTAACCTTAACGTCTCCTTGATGACGGCATTAAGGTATGGGAGTTTATTAAGGTTTTCCTCTTCGATCTTCTCTCCGCCGTCAGTTAGGGTTCTTAGCTCAGCCTGAACTTTTTGAAGCGAGGCGGGGTTGTGGAGGAGCTCCGCCATTGCCCACTCTAGTGTACTGGTGGTGGTGTCGGTCCCTGCGGTGAACATCTCCTGAAAATCAGGAAAAAAAACTAAAAAGATTAAGCAACAAAAAACTCAATTCATATCAATTACAGTCGAAATATGAGCTTCTTTAACTAAAGTCCTTTTCTAAGTTCTAAACACAAAATTAGATAGATATCCTTGTGCATGGAGCTTTTACTAGACACCCAACACATGCTCCGGTAGCTGTTGCCTTCCACTAGTGCATATGTTTGTGAAAAAGCAATATCCAATATTTGGTTACAATCAATTATTAGCCCTAGTTTGACAATGATTCTTTCAAACTCTTCTAATTCTCATACTCATTTTTAACAAGATTTTTACACAATAAAATATTTTACATGTAAATTCAAAAGTTTTACCGCCTTTTTAACCATACATTCTTCAAAAATCGTCTTTCAAAACTCATTTTTTTCAAAATAATAGTTGTCAAACAAGGGCTTAATATTAATTGTGTATTTTATGGGATTCATAACTTTTCAACTGCACATTTCATCAACATTTATCAAAATCTACTAAAAATGTATTTGTATCTAAACCACTTAGGAGATACATGTATCATTCAAATTTTTATGCTATAATAAAAATAGTAAAATAGTAAATATTAAGCTCATGTTTGATACAACTTAAAAGTTCGTGAAAATCTGAGTAAACTCAACAATTAATTTTATTCACATATTAATAAGACCCATCGGTGACAGATTTGGGGGAGCCCGAGTCAACCCCAACCCAATTAAAATGTTTACTATATATATATTTTTTATATGTAAACTTCTTTTTTACATATTAGTTCGACTTAAAAAATTTTTAGTCCGATCTTGGATCATCTCTTAGGATCCAGTACTTTTATAAATTTTCAATTTAATATTTCATCAATTTTTATCAAAATTTATTAAATATCTCATTTTTAACTACACCAAACAAGGATTAATTTAACTACTCTTATAATATTCTAATAATCATTTTTAATGAAATTTGGCAAACAAAAGAGTTTTCTGTTACTTTAATTACGTAAAAATAACATATCTTTTCAGTCATTTGACACCGTGTCGGTAAAGGTTATCTGAAAAAATAATAAAATAAGTTATAGATAAATTTAAACTTTTCCAGACTCCAAACCAATGTGGGTTGTATGCTCAATTATACAGTCTATACAAGAAGTTATGAGTGTAAGTCACATAACTTGAAAGTTTATTTCATGTTGGTCACTCAACTTTAGACGTTTCAATTGTTTAACTGTTAGCAATGATAACGAAATTTGTGACCTTACCTGCTTAATTTGTGACTAGTTAAAAGAGATTGACTAGAAAAGCACTTACAAAGATGATGACGTTTATAGTTCTAGGACCAAATATATAAGGTCCTTCTGTACCATTTCCTCGATACTCCAAAAGCACGTCTAAGTAATCTCTTATCTTCTTTCGAATACAATCATTCTCCATGGTTCCCAACCTCTCTTGGAGGAATTCTCCAACAACATCAAAAGCGTGGTTAACATGAAACTGTGTTTTTCTTCTTATTCCTTGTGGATCAAGCCATCTTAGAATTGGGAAGAAATCTGCAACATTTGCCTTACCTGCAAACTCCATAACCTTCCCTGCATGGAAAAAGAATTCGGATCCTCTTTCGGATTTCGGATCCAAAAGGTCCTTTGAAAATATGAGGTTGCCCATAAGATTAAAAGCCATCAAGAAAAAGAATCTCCTGATATCAATAGCAGTAGTACCCGACTCACTCGATTCGTGTATGAATTGCACCATTTGATCAACACACTGTCTTCGTACAACTCGCATGGTGTCGAGTCGACTCGTTGTAAAGAACTCGGTGGTGCACAAGCGCCGTAGCATCCGCCAATGTTGACCATATTGGGCCGTTATTAGTGACCCCTCATTGCCATAATTTCCTTTCATGGCTTCATATATTTTTCTTCCCGCCAAGACTTCGTCGTGATTCTTGAACATGACACGCGCAGCCTCATTTGATGAAATCACCACCGTGTTCATTGACCCCAGCCAGAGTGTCATTATCGGGCCATAATCTTTGGCCAACTTAACAAATGACTCATGAGGTGCGCCTAAACCCAGTTGAAAAATATTACCTACCACCGGCCACGGCGTCGGTCCTGGCGGCAACCTCCCAACCTCCTTCAACTGTCGCTGTCCACTCGCCGTTGCAATTTTCCATGCAGCCCATAATAGTAAGGCCAGAATCAGGCCCACAATTTCATATTCCATTTTTGGTTAAAAAAAAAAAAAAAAAGTTGATTACACGTGTAATATAGGGATTTCTGAAATTTGAAGAATTATATAGGTAAGAATCTACGATCGAACCTCAGTATACTTTACCTAAATTCTCCGAGTGACCAATGAGAGTAAATGTCGTACCTGAGGATGGTTTATTAACTAGATTTGAGGAAACAAAATGAAATCCCAGTAATCATTTATATATGAGGAGATTTGTCCAATGTTACAAAGATGACAAACACCGCATCTCTCTATCCTGTAACAAAATCCAATATACTATTTATCATTTTGTTTTTTATGTATGTTCACGAATATTACTAGTGATTGATTAGCAAATATAATTTTTGATAAAAAAAAATTAATTAAATCTTTATAAAAATTAATGAACTGTGTTGAAAAAACGATAAAAATTGATGAAATATGTTGAAAATCGATAAGAATTATAGATATTTATAATTAATTGTTGATTTTGATCTCAAATAATTGTTTCGACAATTATAACAGTTTGATCTTTATCGTTCTTTTTTCTTTTTTTTTTTGTTATTCAATTGTCCCTTTAGATCAAATCTTGGCATGCACAATGGTATTTTTGTCTACATCTTTCATAATTTTTTTAAATCAAACATGCTGTGCACAATCTATCACGTGACAATGTTTTATTTATCAATCATGTTAGGTGTGCACACCAAGTTTGACAGTTTGTCATGTAGAAAACTGTCATTTGACAATTTAAAAAAAAAAAACACAATTTTTCCTCTAATAATTTTTTTTACAACAAAGTAATTGTAAATATAATGTACACTTTGAAGTGTACAAATGACATTTTCCTTTATATACAATAGAAAATAGCATTTATCTATAAGGTTACGTGTCATGATTTAACAGCGGGCAATCTTAGTGTGTAATAATCCTAGCAAATAAAATCTTATGATAAATTTGGTTCAGTCCGTTTCTAGATTTAAAAAAGGATTGAGAGAGACAATTCAGCTATACTTATATTAATTTATTTATTTTCAATTAATAAGAATTTATTATCACATTATCAAATGAAAAAAGGAAAATGACACGCATTATTGTTTGGCTCCTCTAATTAATTATTTTGACATATCTTCGTTCAACGTTGGCTGCTCTTAGGTCCTAATCAAGAAGACACACATCTCATAGTATTTGTTTTTCGAAGTTGAAAAATAATAAGTTGATCCCCATTAGATGGAATCCGCCTGACGACAACCAGGTCAGAATTTTTCAAAATAAACCTTACGTAATTATCAAAATGAAAAAAAAAAAAAAATATTAATTTAGAGGTTTTTTTACCATCAAATGTTTATTTTTAATCTTTTTGAGTCAATATCTTCTTTCTCACCTCAACTTCCATCTCTTCTCGTCACCCTTGCTACTATTGGACATTCGAGAGATTCCCGAGCTTTTCTTGAGATATTCAGTAAGAAGAGATCGTGTAACATTGGTTGAATATGACACTTGTACAAAGTGAAGAGAGAATTGGGATACAAGGTGGTTGTAGGGCAGGTGATGAGGAAGAAGACGAAGAAGGTAATTGAAGTTAGAATGTTGTATTTAGAATATCAACTAAAAAGATTCCATTCTAGATAAAATAGTAAGTGAAGTTATTTTTCCTTCTCTCTTGAAGTCTTAAACAAATCTCCTTCCTCATATGCTTATTACTGAATTTTTTGGGAGCATTGATAGAGAAATCCAAGGACAACCAACAAATATAAGCAAATTATGCCCCTGTTTTGTGTATATTAAGATCACGTTATTAGTATATATTGAATAAAAGTTAATTAAACGTGTAGTTAAAAAGTTGTGGATACTATGAAATGTATGGTTAAAAATAATTATTGACTTTGACTTGAAATAACTGTTTGGTGTAGGTTAAAATCTACACCAAACATGGACTAAGTCTAATTTTGACAAAGTTAAAGAGTATAGTTTTCTCCTAGCTGGTTCTAAGTTCCGATAAAGAAGTAAAAATGTTGATTGGTTGACATGTAGTATACATAATTACAAATTCATTTTATTTTATCTTATGACATAAACTCTAAATATTTAAAAAAAAAAAATCTCCAGAAAGCTATTGAACTACGATAGAAAGAAAGACGTGATGATTCAGACATCCTCTTCCACACCTCTTCTCCGAGTAACATCTTCTTCTCTTTTTGGGAAGGCTTCTACTGATCACATATAAATTATGAGTGAAGTTATGAAAGAGTTATGTGAAGCAGTTGGGCATAAGGTACCATTAAGCTCCTTGTTTATAACAGTATTCCGATAAAAATAGCAATAGGGCTAAATTTTATGACAACAATTCCACTAAATCCTTCTTTTGGAAAGAGCGTGAAAATACCATTATTATTCTAAAAGAGGATGACTTAATCCACGTACCAATTTCTTCTTATGAAAACCTTTTTATGCTCCGCGTGAAATTTGTTACTAGGAAATTTAACACTTTATATTAAATTAAAAAGACTTTTATTAACCTTTAGATTAGAAGTAAATCCTGCTTTTTGGTGCCTAGTTTGATTATAGTTTCATATCAATTTGAATAAGAGTTCCAAATATTACGTGACATGTAAATCGGATCTATTTTTCAATGAAAGTTTAACACCTAAATCATTTTTATACTTGCCAAACCTACTAATTACGAATACACGAGTTTGATTATACTGTATGATAAATATGGCACGTGGAATATTTGAGGTAATTAATCGAAAAATAAATTATATATAATTGTTTCTTGATTAGTTTTGGTTTTTTATATTACTCTCTGTAATTTCTTAGGTGACAATTCATTAATGTACATTATTTTCATGAATATGTTAAGGTAGGAGATAATGCCAAATCTATAAGGTGAGGTATACTTTAAAAAAATATATATTTTTGATAAAAAGAAATACAAAGTAATTAAAATATATTTAATGTCAATTATTCATTTTGTCTTATTTACCCACTTACCAATACGTAAGGCACCCTACACGGTCCACCGCCTGTCTAAAAGTCAAATTGAGGAAATTAATAATATAACATGGTCCCCCGTGTCCGTTCACAAGTTTTGTATTATTAAAATATAGAATAATTGTGTATATATCATTATTATATTCATATTTTCCATATTAATAATTGAATAAAATACGTCATTCTTTTATCAATTAATTTTTTATCTTTTATCTTGTTATTTGTTTGCAATAATATACTTCATATCGTATTATATATATTACCTCGATCCATTTTATTTTCCAACAAAACATATTCACACTAATGTGTTACAACATGAAATTTGTATTATATTATCGTATAATATTTTGTAACATATCACAAATTTATCTTCAATGTTGGACGATTTTGTGGAACCCTATTCAATGATTTAAAAAAATTTCAAAACTGTAAGTATGGCAAAACTCTTACATTAAGAATCGAGCAATTTGTATATGAGAAATGCTATATGTACATAACATATCTCATAATAGCGTCCATAATGGACACATAGAAGCCCCATATTGAAGGAGTGCCTACGGGCCTAGACGCTCCTCCAATATGGGACCTACATATGTCCATTATGGATAACTTTATGTATTGTGCTATGTACCCATACCGCAACCATTTGTATATTTATTTTGTACATCTTAGTTGACATTTCATGGTGTATAAAAATTCTGGCCTTTGATTTAATTAAGTATTATTCAAATAAATGGTCAAATTGCCTATTACATCATGAAATGTTAACAAAACTATAAACCAAAACTGCAAGTGTAGCAAAACTATTACATTAAGGGTGTGTTTGAGCCACATTATTTTGAAAGAATGTATTTTGGAATAATAGATTGATGGAGAATGTGTGGTTGAAAAAGAAGGAAAAGTTATTGATGTGATAGAAAATATTATTTTATTGAAAAATGTGTGGTTGAAAATAAGTAGAAGAATGAGAATAAAAAAAATAATGTGGCTCAAACATGGACTAAAAATTATGCTACTTGTACATTCATTTGTACATCTTGATTAACATTCCACGTTGTGTAAAAAATTTAGTCATTGATTTGAATAAATATTATTCAAGTAAGTGACCAGATTGCGTATCACATCATGAAATGTTAACAAAAACGTCAACAAAATTGTAAGTGTGGCAAAACTCTTACATTAATTATCGTTAGATTTCTTTCGAGAAAATTTTCCAAATATCCTTGGTAATAAATTCTCGGTATTAAGTATTTTCAGGATTTATAGTT
>CAIGRB010064870.1:44801-61015 GCA_903798255.1 Fraxinus quadrangulata
AAAAAAAAAAAAAAAAGGTGGCCCCCTACTATTGTGCGGGCCGGTCTCCGTAAGAGTAGAAAAACTCAACTTTATAACGCTGACAAAGTCTACAGAGCCGTAACCTACGGTTTAACGCCGTTGATACACTTGCACATGACAGTGGGTGGCGCAAATTTGGATGCAGCGAACAACCCCTCTGTTGGCGGGAACGCCTCGTCCGCCCCTTACTCCGCCGTCCCCCTGGCCCTCTTAATTGATTCCATGCAATCCTTTAGGTAATTGTATTTTTTTAAACTCATTCTGTAATTTAGGTTTTACTACGATCAATTTGTCTGAGCCGGTGTTTGATGTATATTTACTGTGATTGTGAATAGGTGAAATAATGGAAGATATTCTTGGCATAAAGTGCAGTGTGGAAATGAGGCCCGATGTTGCTGTCTTGATGACGACTTCGACTTCAGCATCGTTAGACCAAATCTGATTTGAGTACTTTATTTATTTGAATTTGAAAGTTGGATTTTTTTGCTGTTTGTCTTGTATTAACTATAATGAGTTCTTAAAATATGAAAGAAAATCTTCTAATGCAATCTGTCCAACCATTGAAATTTTTGCGCTACTAGATTATTGCTTTTTATTTCATATTTTCCTTGATTGATTGCTACCATGGATTTTGAATTAATTAGAATGACTGTGGTACTGAACGTGTCATTTAGTATATATATGAAAAGTATTATGGTTATCCTTTTAAAATAAAGAGGTGGTCCTATGATTTGGGAGAATGGAGATAGGTGGTTGTTTGAATTTGGCCATTTGATGAACTAAGGATTGACACATTCAAATTTTTTTTTTGGTCTCACGGAGAATGAGAATGTAGTCGTATGAAAATGAATTTTAATAATTAAGGATAGATATCATTTTCAATTGTGTTTTTGTTTTAAACTGCATTTTAGTTGTGGGGTTATTAGATGCAATTATATATCAAGATAGCCTTAAGTTGAAGATTGATATACATGGTTGGCCATCGTTATTCGTTTTTATTTCTATATAAAATCTTTCAGGTCACTTTTGATAGTGCAACCTTTGGCAATGTTTTGCTCTTGGACTTGTGGTCCTTATTTGGGGAAGCAAGGTAGAAAGGTCTATTTTGAAAGCTGATTGAAAGAAATATGTTATGAAAACAGGTTGGATAAAACTTAAAGCAATAAGAAACAAACTGGACCAGAAGCAATTTTATCCCTTTTGTATTACAGGTTTGGTTGAATTAAGAGTGTCTTACTATTTTTAAGAGCGGTTGAAGATGTTGAGGACAAAATGAAAATTTAAGAACAATTGAATAGTATTTTACGGAAATAAGGAGTATAATTGCCGAAAATGTTATCTGTTTTGAGACATAATATAACATCACTCGAGATAGACCAACATTAACTTGGCCTATAGTAGTTGCTAAGGTTCTAATTGCTTTAGACCCCCCAATAGATCTAACAACAAACTGAACGGAATGACAAAAGTAGAATCATGGAGCTGACACCAAATTTATTGAGAACAAGGTTTAATTTCTTATTGTTGTATATAACATCTAGTTGGATGATTTGCTCCTTTTTAATCATTAACAAGTTGGAGTTTAGAGATTGGCGTGAAAGATGTAAATTCTCGCGTGAAAGATGTAAATTCTCTAGCTCATTTGATGTGCATGTTCTTTTGTTCTACTCTATTTCTGCAATCACCTTGGCAACATCAATCTGTAAGTTCGGCTTCCTGATGTTTGACGTCTGCCAATAGCATGGAGTTTTGGGGTGGTCCTCTTTTCAATGATGTAATACCGTGTCTATAGTGTTGGCTTCTTTAGGTTAAATTAATTTCCTCAGTTGTGACTCCCCTCCTTTCTACCATTTGAGATAGCTTTCAGGATAATTTATTTGTTGTTGAATTGACACAATAAGTTTATACTCTTGTGAATGATTCCTATGTCTCAGGCTGCCAGTGAAAATATTTTCCCTCATTTATGGTACTACTTTGAATCTGGATTAGCTTACCCTTTAAATATACGCCTAGTGGCTGATTGGCTGATGTTTTGGACTTCAAAATCTCCACCTACTTGTTAGTATCACTGAACAATTTATTCTCTTAATTCCACTTCCACTTGACCAGTTCAAATTAATGAACCAGAAAATAATTTTCTTCACACTGTTCCCTCACTATTCTGCCAAACAGTTTCTGACTTTGTTTTGGGCTGTTGTATCAACTGTCTGGATTTATATGGATGAGGCTTGTTATAAGGTAGTTGGCTTGATTATATTATCATTTTTCAATTAGAAAAGAAAAGCTACAATTTATCTGTAAAATTAGTCATTACGTCTATAATCAATTTCCTTACTCTAGAATATTACATATCAATTTTTAAAAAGGCGTAATTGGATATTGAGGTGTTTTTCCTTTATGAGGCGAGAGATGCAAGCCTTTCCGTAAATCAAAAAATGTCAAAAAAATTTGAAAATGCAAATAAGCTCATAATAAATCAAAAACAATAAATTCATAATGTAACAGTTTAGTGTGCAAACAAACAAAAGAAAAATCTATAAAATAACGAAAAGGAAACTATTATTTTAGTTTGGGGGGCAGTGGAGTATTTCCATTGTGGGCCTATGAGAAATTATTATTTAAAAAAAAGTTTTAGAGGGCAATGGACTATTCCTAATATGGGTCAATTAGGATTTTTATGTTTTTTGTGGATACACACCTAAAGTAAAGTGAATAAGTATAGAGAATGAAGGAGCACACACCTCCGTACCTCACAGGTGTTGAGGGTGTTGTGAGGTGTGTACCTCACAGGTGTTGAGGGTGTTGTGAGGTGTGTACCTCACTCAACTGAGGCGTACGCCTCAAAAAACTGCCTTCAGGAATTTTCTACTCGCCTCACTTTGAGTTGGGCCTCAATCAGATTTTTTAAAACCATGTCACATGCGTACTTTGACTTTAAGTATTGAACTCCTTCAATATTTTGGACTCCTTGAAACTTCTCCAAACGATTGGTTATGGAATGCTACATATAGAACTGCTCTTATAGTTCAGTTATGTTATGTCCGACTTGATTATAAGACATTCAAGCACGATCCTGATTTTATAAGCTTTTGGGATTAGTTTTGGTGCATATTGGAAAATAATGGTTTTTATAAATTTTATTACTTGATTTCTTACCTTTATTGTGTATGCAACTTTCTTTCTGTATATGGGCAATTCAACTTATTATGACAAACATTCATTAATAAAGTGAGATGTTTAAATTTTGAAGCAAATCAAATACACGATTCATGTCCAAAAGCACACACTTAGTCAGATAAGTCTACCCCGAAGCCTTGTCGTTTAAGTGTGACAACTGATATTAAACAGCTAAAGGAATTAAACTTGAATTGTAGGTTATGCTAATATGTAAAGGGATTTTTTCGAAAAAGCTTATTTACAATAGTCAGGGTGAAATATGTCCATTTTCTAAAACACCTGCATCCTCGTTGCCCTGCCCCCTTCCCTATTTCCTCACCTTCCAAGGTAGCAGGGGGATGGGGGGAGGGGAAGGTGCTGGAAAATCAGAGGCAGCAAGGTTGGTAAAGGGAGAAGGAGAAGACGTGTTAACGAGGCTGGTATAATGGGTGTTCGGGTAGGTGGAGACACAAGTTGAAGGTGAGGAATGAAATGGAGACAATGGTGTCAACTAATTACATTGAACTTTTAGGATCCTGTGGTGAGGTCAAAGTCTTTCCATCTTAACGACATCCAAATGCCATCTAGTTTAGATAATCGGTTAAGAATTTTGTAGTTTTCTTAGCATTTACAGATTTTGTGCTAGTAGACGCACTGGCTTCTTCTAAAAACTGTATAGCTCTTTAGCATGCAATGCAAGAGTTCCTTTCAACACTGGATGTTAATTAGGTTTGCATTTTCATGTTTGTCAGTTGTCCCTTCATTCATCATTGGAACTTGTGTCACGGTTTCTGAATATTGTTATATGTGTCATTTTCCTATCTGATATGAGAAAAAGAGGAGGATATTTCGGTAAATCAATTAATTCTTGATATTGTACAATACATAATAGTATTAGTCCAGTAATCATAGATCCTTGTGCCTCTAGAAAGATCCAGGATTACAGAGTAGCTCTCCTGTATGAACATTTTTTGGCTTATTCACAGTACCTCTTGATATGGATGTAATATCTGTGAACACAGAATTAAGTGATATTGCACAAGGTAGTATGCCTTTCTGTATGAGTAATTTGCAGCAATACGTTTTGGTTCATTGCCAGTGGCAAAAAAGTGGTTCATTGGAGGAATATAGGTTTGACATAATCAAAAAATAATAATTTTATTGCACAAATTTATGAGCTGAGAATTTTCTTTTTTCATGCATTTGCTTTTGAGCCCCCTCTCTCCCAACCCCACCCCCTCCTAAGGACATTTCAAGAAAGTTGAGCGATCTCCGTAGATGATAATGATAGATTCCTCGGGAACATATCTTCCATGACATGATATTCCTTTCGGAGTACCATAGTTTCTAGATCTCCACAAAGGCATACACAGAAAAAGAATGGTTTCTGGGATCTGATGGGTAGGCATTTGGGAGTAACAATGGCATGATTTGAACAAGTAAATGGTTAAAAACCAAAACTTATGCTTCACCTTAGAACTGTCTTGTTTTCTAAGGTTGCTACGTTGAGATGGGTCTTACTCAATACTGTTTGCAGAGTCGTACATGTTGATAGAGCTAGCAGAAATTGGTTTCCCTGTTCATTTAAAGACAATTTACTATGTTTTGTGTAAAGAAATGACAATATTTCACCTTTGTTTCTGCATTTTTCTGTTCTTTGTTGATACTGATGATATTGAAATAAATGTTTGTTTTCCAAGCCTATTCTATTTTATGTACTTGAGTTTTTCATTTATTTCTATAGTGAAGTGATGAAAAACCTGCTTCCAATTGATGTCATATATCAGGTTCTTAATATTTGTAACTTTTTCAATATTTTAGTTAATGTTAACATTTATACTTGAGCTTTTCCATTTATCATTATAGATAATACTTTTATTTGAGTTAGTGTCCTCTGGCGTGTAAGCCCTTGTTTGATGGCCATTATTTAAGAAAAATAATATTTTCAATAGTTATTTTTAGGAGAATGTGTAATTAAAAAGTATGAGAAAGTTTTAGGTTTACTTGTAGAATATTTTATTGTGTGAATGTGTGGTTAAAAATAAGTATGTAGAAAAAAAAGTTTTCAAACAATGATTGTCAAACAGGAGCTAAATATATCTAGTTCTTAAAATTCGTAAGTTTTGCAATATTTTAGTTAATGTTAACATTTATACTTGAGCTTTTTCATTAATCCTTATTGATAATATTTTTAATTGAATTATGTATCTTCTAGCATGTACTCGCTTGTGACCATACTGCACTCTTTTTGTATTTTACCACTTTTATGAAGTGAAATTCTCCCCCACCCCATCTCACACATATATGCATCAATACCATTCAATGTTTCAAGTGTTCTCATCAACAGGATTGCAACTACAGTGAAAGTTGTCCAAAGGTAAAATAATTAGAGCGAATCATGTGAGGGTAAATGTGTTCTTCTTCTTTTTTTTTTTTTTTTNGAGTACCATAGTTTCTAGATCTCCACAAAGGCATACACAGAAAAAGAATGGTTTCTGGGATCTGATGGGTAGGCATTTGGGAGTAACAATGGCATGATTTGAACAAGTAAATGGTTAAAAACCAAAACTTATGCTTCACCTTAGAACTGTCTTGTTTTCTAAGGTTGCTACGTTGAGATGGGTCTTACTCAATACTGTTTGCAGAGTCGTACATGTTGATAGAGCTAGCAGAAATTGGTTTCCCTCTTCATTTAAAGACAATTTACTATGTTTTGTGTAAAGAAATGACAATATTTCACCTTTGTTTCTGCATTTTTCTGTTCTTTGTTGATACTGATGATATTGAAATAAATGTTTGTTTTCCAAGCCTATTCTATTTTATGTACTTGAGTTTTTCATTTATTTCTATAGTGAAGTGATGAAAAACCTGCTTCCAATTGATGTCATATATCAGGTTCTTAATATTTGTAACTTTTTCAATATTTTAGTTAATGTTAACATTTATACTTGAGCTTTTCCATTTATCATTATAGATAATACTTTTATTTGAGTTAGTGTCCTCTGGCGTGTAAGCCCTTGTTTGATGGCCATTATTTAAGAAAAATAATATTTTCAATAGTTATTTTTAGGAGAATGTGTAATTAAAAAGTATGAGAAAGTTTTAGGTTTACTTGTAGAATATTTTATTGTGTGAATGTGTGGTTAAAAATAAGTATGTAGAAAAAAAAGTTTTCAAACAATGATTGTCAAACAGGAGCTAAATATATCTAGTTCTTAAAATTCGTAAGTTTTGCAATATTTTAGTTAATGTTAACATTTATACTTGAGCTTTTTCATTAATCCTTATTGATAATATTTTTAATTGAATTATGTATCTTCTAGCATGTACTCGCTTGTGACCATACTGCACTCTTTTTGTATTTTACCACTTTTATGAAGTGAAATTCTCCCCCACCCCATCTCACACATATATGCATCAATACCATTCAATGTTTCAAGTGTTCTCATCAACAGGATTGCAACTACAGTGAAAGTTGTCCAAAGGTAAAATAATTAGAGCGAATCATGTGAGGGTAAATGTGTTCTTCTTCTTTTTTTTTTTTTTTTATTTACAATATGTTGTGTGACATTGTAAGTGCTAAAGAAACTTCAGACGAGCGGACCTATTACTTTTCCATGTGTAACAAATTCTTATCCGACCTCTATATTTGTTACTGCTATGGAGCTATAATTGGCGTTTGTGTAGCAAAACTGTAAGATTATGCGTGTAAAGTCTTTTTGCCTGGTGGATGATAGAGTATTCACACTTTTATTGATAATTTATTGAATTGTCAAAATAAAATGATTCTTAAGTGTGTTTCATGTATCATTTTGTTCTTTTTATCCCTTTTAGGGCTAGAACCTTTATAGATCTAAAGATACTCTCATGAGCATGATGTTTAATTAGATCAAGCCGAGAAATGAATTAGCTAGAGTGAGAGAGTTCCGATTGTGAGTTGTAACACAGTTGGGAGGGAAGAACTATTTCACTAGTGTAGGGTACGTTATACAAATGCACGCTCATGCATGTACATGCACATGTACAGATGTCT
Source organism: Fraxinus quadrangulata (assembly GCA_903798255.1). Lineage (NCBI taxonomy): Eukaryota > Viridiplantae > Streptophyta > Magnoliopsida > Lamiales > Oleaceae > Fraxinus > Fraxinus quadrangulata. Next base: position 52,012 of record CAIGRB010064870.1, read on the forward strand.
ATTGAATAAGAAAATGTTATGTATATGTCAGCAGTCAGCACTTTTAGCTCAAGGTTTTTCTTGGAATTTATCATTTGTCTAAGTGAAACTTTATTTCCTCGTACATATATGAAACTGTAAATGAGAGTGCAACACTAACACCTACATGAACCAGTTTGCCCACTTGACATGCCTATCGCCATGGGCCTTGGTTATTGGAAGCCAAATGCAATCATACTATTCGAAAGTGAATTGTGGCCAAATCTCATTATGGCTGCCGCTAGGAATGTTGTAAGCTTTTCTCATTTCCAAGCTAATGTATTGTGTCTTAGAAACTGCTTTATTATTAATTATAATCTTCTGGAACACGAGCAATTTCGTTATTCTTTTAATTCCCCTGCTTTGCAGGGATCAGCATCGGTAGTGTTCCACTTTTGTAGATAACGTTTTCTATTTCATGTAATATTTTAATTCTCATAATTAGTTACGTTTGCACCCTTTCATTCTCTCTTCAGAATGCTTTGCCATTGCTAAATGGCTGAATGTCCAAAAAATCTATTCAAAATTGGTCTCAACCGGCTATGTTTCCATTGATTAGATTGATGCGCTCACAGTTTCAGTTGATTCTCCTGTTGTATGTTCTTATTTTCTGTCCTATAATGAGTCTTAAATCCTGTCTATCTTTGATTTGCTTCACCTTTTTATTCTGTCATAGAGCACAAACCAAGGAATTCACTTAATCGCTTTTAGCTGTTGCAAGCTCCACCTTTCATTATGAACTTCTTGGGAGACCTAAAATTTGGTATGGCCATAATTTCCGATTTGGTAGATGTCTTAACAAATGTCAGATGCAAAACGACTTTCTATTTCGGCTGAATTGATCCATCAACCCGCAGGATCCAGTTAGTTATTTTCTTTGAAAATTCAGTGCTCCATTCTCAAATACTTTTTTTTCTTGAGTTCTGTATGCTGGCTTTTTACATCTCCATCGCATATAAATATTTTGTTTGTCAGTTTGATCATTAAAGCACACCCCAATATATTTGAAGACGAGACTACTGAATTTAATATTGTTGCTTTCTTTTCAGCTACTGATGATTTTGGATTTCTTGAGGGAGAGAGGAGCATTCTGGAAGATTTACAGGTACAACTTGCTCATAGAAAGGTGTGGATGACTTCATCCATACACAAGGGTGAAGAGGATGGCAAGTGTTGATAGAATTCCAGGTAAACTGCTTTTTAAGATACCTGAGATATTATGACCTTGTGCTGATTGATGTTAATGAGATGTATTAGTGAAATGAAATTATCCAAGTAGGATAGAACCCTTTTATTTTATTTATTATTATTTTTTTTTTACCCTTTCATCTCCTTATGTGGCGGAGATATGCAGGAACAAAGTAATTTGCTGGAGGGTAAAGACTTCTTTCTGGTTGGTCCCAATTGGAATATCACTTTCCTTAAAAAGAAATATTTATTTTGTTATTTCTCATGCTAGTGATTACAAGATAAAAATTAAATATGCGTTTAGAAGATATGTCCATCTCTTATCTTCAAATTCAACTGTCAACAGTATTGTGTTAGAATAGGTAATAGCTTTGCATACTTCACCATTATTTTACGAAACACCATACACCTCACAGGCAGTCTATCTGTGTTTTGATGAGTAGAGGGGTTTACGGGAAATAAAGGCGAAGAGTAAAGTGCAACACAAGATCTTGCCGTGTATTTTTAACTGCCGCCAAATTTGAGAATTTTAATGAGCATGATATGTACTCTGTGTCAAAATTTTGTGCAGTCAATGATAAGCTTATAGTATAATTTAAATGCTCACAAACCTTTGTGCAGCATTCTAAGAGCTCGCAATGTGCTTAACAAATGCATCCTGATATTGTCAGTATCATTGTTCCACGGCAGCCTCAACAGGGGCGAGAGATCACTCTGGTATGATTTTATGGGATATCCATATCTTTTTTCTGTCATTAGTATTATAGAAGACATTTCTTTATGCTTTGTGTTTATGGTTTAAAGCCTGTGTATTTTGCTCAGTTATGAACCTTTGATAGGACAATTGATCATTTTATCTTCCTGCTCACCTATCAATTTGTCAATGGAATTCATGGTTAATTATGTTAGTTTCAATCAGCTATCTTGGACATGAGCCTTCGGCCATCTTTGAGATTTGGGAGTTGTCTTTCTATTTCTCCAAACTTAATTGTGGAGAAGACAACTGATAATAATATTCAGAAAACTTTTCTTCACAAATTCACCCTCCCGCACCTGCTAGACCTGTGCCGTGTTTCCGTAACAGGGCATCAGGCACGACAGCTGCAGGGGAATGCTAAAAATCAGTATCAATGTCAGGATCTCCAAAAGATTTAATCTATGACTACCTTAATTGTTTCAAACAGACCGACCTTCCCCATCTAGCCAAACAAGTCAAAGCGATTTTGGTCACAGAAATGGGCAAAGTGCTTGCTTAACAATGTGGAATTTCACTCATCCATAAGATATTGCACACCTCCTAGCATATCCCCTGATTCAGTTCCTAGATATTGAGATGCTTCTGAAGGTATTTTGAGCAACTTCTCTGTAACGACACTATTGCCCTGGTTATATGTAATGCTGTTTATCTCAAGTATCTTTTGAATGCTCGAGAAGATAGCATGTTCCCTGATGCAATTCCTAGATTTTGAGGCGCTTCTAAAGATACTTAAAAAGAGTAACTTCTCTGTAGACAAATTATCACCTTGTTGATATGCTGTGCCGACACTATTATCTCAATAATCCGTTGAATGCTTGATAACAAGGACACTCTTGGTCTCTTTCAAGTTCATGGAGACTTGTATTTGCATGTAATTATATACTTTTAGAACCAGAAATCATCACTTTCCTCGAGACAGAAACAGAGTTATTCTTCTCCATATAATTGTACTTCGTATGGCTGTCAAATTTTACGTACTGACAAAATTTTTCAAAGCTGTTTCGAATTTTCAGTTTTCATGAAAGGCAATTATTTACATTTAGCACAACATTCAATTACTAGTACTAGAGCATCAAAAAAAAAAAAAAAGGTTTTCAGTTGAGAATTTTCTGGGCCCAATTATGCCCATGTTTGACACCCATTTTGGGTGAATTTTTTTTTTTTTTGGAATAGTGATTGATGGAAGGTTGTGTGATTAAAAAGTAAGGAGAATTTTTGAATTTATGTGTAATATTATTTTATTGATAGAATGTGTGGTTGAAATAAAAAATGAGAAATAGAATGAGAAAAAAATGAATTTCAAACCGGGGCTATGATTTATGAAAGGAGAAACTAGAATAATGTCAGTACAGAAGATAAAAAAGGCACTGAAACTAAAATTGGGATGTCGGGTCTCCCAAAGAATATAACTAGAATTCCTTTACAAGAAGTAAAAGATTAGATCCGCTCACCTTTCCGAGACGTAAACCAATTTTACCACGCCTTACAAGATGATGCCAGGTGATATTATTGAGAGGTTTCCTTTTATATTTAGCATAAGATCAGGAATTTTACCCATCAGCAGCTACCTCATTCATTCAGCATAAAATTATTAACAAGTTTACCACGTCCACGTATTCTATAAACAGCTTCATCGAAGAGCAGTAGAGTTGAACTCCACACTGTTATATGGATGCTACTTGAACAGACTTTCCAAGAAATCACAGGTTCAAAAGCCATATAAATCCTTGAGCCAGATAATGAAGTCCCCAAGCACTAACCGATAGGTCCCGTTTGATCAATCAGTGTACCGACCTGTTCTCCACATAATGCCCTTGATATATTTCCCAGCTCAAGAAGATTGAAGACGACAACTGCCAGAAAGAATGAAATTAATAGAGATAAAGTATAGCATGTCCAATAAGAAACTATGCAGGATTAAACAGCTCTCATTAAAGCACAGATGAGAATGCCAGAGACAGGTACAAGATGCATAAAAATAAAAATAAAAAATATCGTTAGTTTATGTAAGTTTGTGCACGTTGGAGTGGGGGTGGTTTTGGACTGGACTCGAAGCACGAAATGAGTAACAGACCTGGAATCCCATTCTCCTCGCAGTATGTCATAGCCATCATGTCCATTGGAGATGCAGCTCTAGAAGCCAAGTCCCGGAAGGAAATGTGCTCTGCCGCAATATTGTTATTTCTAGGGTCGCAAATAAAAACACCATCCATGTTTGTTCCTTTCAGGATGGCATCCGCATGAACTGAATGAATAAAGGGTTTAAATCTCTATCAGAACACGAAAGAAATCAAGAAGCTTTTTAAATCGTAAATCAACGCTATACTTTCTGATGCTCTAAGAGCTGCAGCTGTATCAGTAGAAAATAGTGGATTTCCCGTCCCAGCTCCAATACCACCAAATATTACAACTCTTCCTTTTTCAAGATGCCGGATGGCTCGTTGTCTACTATACGGTTCAGCAACTTCTGGCATATTGAATGCACTCTGCACGCGTGTCTGCACGCCCAATTTCTCCAAAGCCGACTGCAGCAGTATTGAGTTCATCACCGTTGCCATCATTCTGGTCAAAATAAGAATATTACCAGTCAGCTAGCTCGAGAACAGATTAACCACGATGACATGCACTTCCCTTAAGTGATGTATTAATTATCTACTTTTAAGTTTATTGATGTATTAATTTATTAATTTATATACTTCAAGTTTGAGGCTCCTCATATTTTCAGATGAGGAAGGCTGTGTGCCTCTAGTGAACAAACAAAACTACCGTAACAAAGGCTGTACAAATTTTTCAGTTGCATAATATAAACTGTCCAAATTAATTATGTATTTTATCAACTCAAGTATCAACAAAAATGCTTTCTCGCATTTGATGGCCAGGCCGAGTCAGAAATGCTTTGGTGACCGAAAGGTTCATATTAGGAAAAGGAGAGAGTTGTAATTGCACAAGGCACAGCAAGCTAACCATTATTCCCAAACAATCTTTCCTATATTCAAGCATGAAAAAAACAAAGGCGAATTGTAATGTAGGAGGATCGTATAGTTCAAAATTAAACTAGAGCATTTGGAAAGCTTAGAGAACAACATATCTGTGTCCAACACGTGTCGGACCCCGACACTCCTCGAATGCTCAATGACATGTATCCAACAAGCTACACGCTCTAGACCAATTTTTTATATATCCTTTAAATTGCACACACTTGGGGATACTTCAAAAACACCCCTATAATAAAATTATATGAATATAAATATATTACATGAATTTTAAAATTTTAAATAATTTAAATAAACGTATACCCCACGTGTTCGTGTTACTTTTTCGAAACTAACCAAGTTCCTAATTTAAGTGAAAGTTACTGTAGATGGACATGGGGAAGCTTCCAAACTAACCAAGTTCCTAAAATTTGTCCACTATACAATGGGATCAGGAAGATGAGCATACTATGAAATTGTTACATTTTTATCTTTAATATTTTTTTCAAAAAGAGTTCATGGAAATGCTGTAGTTGGATCCAAAACACAACGTTCTGACAATTACAAACATCAAAAATCATATGCCTGTGGTTTATCAAGTGAAGTGGACTTCAGATTGCATGGTAAATTCTAATTGCATAGGTGTCTATAAATAGATATACACTACAATTCATTTCATAATCTAATAAGATAAAGAAATAACTAAATTCAAGTTATAATTTATAATGATGTATAACTTCAAGTCGAGAAACATACCCAATTTGATATGCAGTACACCTATCCAACCCAGTGGATGTAACCCACGTGTCTCCACAAAAGAAATTACGGCCACCAACAACTACGGCAACCTAAAAATTGAAGATATCCATGGTTTATAAAATTCAAAGACACCAAAATCCCGACTTGCAAATGAGAAGCAAGTTAACTAATACCTCAACACCATAACGACAAGCTATTGAAATTTCTCTTGCAACCAGCATGGCTACCTACAATTACAATAAAATAAAAACTCGAGGAATTACCAGTCACAAGATAAATTAATCATTTTTAAGAAATATGCTAGACTGCAGAGTTGGCAATGCGATGTGGAAGTAAGTACATTATGTCTCTGATTAGAGGGAAACTACTGTGGATTAGAGAAGGAAAATGAAACAACTCATTTCGCAGCATACTTACGAATGCAGTAATAGTATAACTAAAGATATATTTTGAGTTTGCTCATGTAATAACAATCCATTTTTAAACTTTCACAAATTTTCTTCGTATCACAATATTTCTCCTTAAATATTTACAATTTGTTAATGTCGTTAAAATAAATTTAAAAGATTCAGAGCAAATAATTTGAGTGAAAAAAGGGGAAGATGATAGAAATCAGTTGTAATAATTTGAGCTAATTGAGATGGATTGTAATAATTTGACCAAAGCTCAAAATATATCTTCATATTTATAATATTGCAGTATTCAAAATATATAATACATCAAAACAATAATCATATACAATAAAAATAAGGATATATTTTGTTCATTTTTCTTAAAATAGAAAATAATAAATTTTAAAAAAATAATATTGAGAGGTAATCACGTTGAGAAAAAAAGTAGGAAAAAATAGCTCTCTTCAAGCTAAAAAGCAATGCTCTTTGATACGAAAGAAGAAAAAGTAGAGAAAATTATTTAAAAAGATGGTTTAAATATAGATAATAAAAAGAATAAAATGAGAAATGTATATTCATTTATCTCTGATGGAAACAGCCAGATAGATCAGGAAATGACTGTAACTATCTCATCTTTTTAGTAGGAAGAGAGTACCTCGGAGGCATGGACTCTCATAGATTTTCTTAATGAGTTTATCTATTATCACGTCGCTCTTCACATGTACAAAGATTACTATCTACTCATGACTAACAAGATGACTTCACCACAACTCAAAATCAAAGTTTATTGTGTTGACAAATTTCATGATCCCTTGATTCACCAGGTAGCTTGCAAATTGGATCCAATTATCAGGGGGAAAAACAGGAGAGAAAAAGAAAATGCAGTTAGCATTAAACCTTTGGATCTATATTGTTTGGAGCAGTACCAGCTAGAGCAGCACCACTAATTTTGAACACTACTCTTCGCCACTTAAGATTAGTTGATGGTTTTGACTTCACGGTCACAATCTGGCTACCGGGACTTGCAGTTGCTGTTGCATGTCTGCACACACAGAATATTTTAGATCAATATAGAAAGAAAGAAGTCACAAAATTGATCAGAAAATCATCCAATATATCTAAGGCAGCTGATATCATAAATTCCAAAGTCAAGAAGTATAAACTATACCACGAAACAACTAAGATCCAAATATCATAAACTAAATGGGTTAGAAGCACTGTTAATCACTCAAACTATACCACGAAACAACTAAGATCCAAATATCATAAACTAAATGGGTTAGAAGCACTGTTAATCACTCAATTTGCAGCCAAGTTTCATGTTATGTCACTGAATAGTCAGTTACCCTTTTTAGTTCTGTTTCTTCACCCAGTTAAAAATTTGTTCATTTTTCTATGAAAATGTCCAAACATATAGAATTTAACTGAATTCCCAAACATACATAACATATAGCTTACTGAAACCTTCAAACAAAGAAGTTTTCTTTATGACTAGTTTCTTCCGCAACATGAAAACAGAACCACAATTTTCCTCAAATTTTACCAGAGACATTCGGTTCATTAGAAAAGATCATAAAACAGCAATTTCTCAAAACAGCAACAGGTAGATAGATTGTAAAGAAAATGAAATAGACTGCAGATTAAAATGCAATTCCAATTAATCAGCTCTATTGTTCATAAATACCTCTTTGGCTGCCTAGTAGATATAGAGGATCCACCGCTGATGGAGTTCTTTTCCTCATCCGCTGCAGCTTTGGCCGCTATACTGTTCCCAACAATCAGCTCCATCTGCTGGAACCAAGGCCAGTGACTCGCCGAGATGCCACTGTTGCTCAACCGATGCCTCTCCAATTTATATCGTTTCTTCAAATTATCTACCTTGTTCTTGCACTGATCAACGCTCTTGCTCTGCTTATCGCATTTCTCGCTAACCGTCGCCGCCACCTCCTCCCAGTCCTTTCCCCTCAAATTTCCCCTATTCAACTGCATAAACTTGTCAGTATACGCTTCCAACAAACAAGCGATGGTGGTATCACTCCATTCTTCTCTGTCCTTCCTGTAATCACCGGCGGAATAGGAGGCGGAGGGCAGTCTCGTCCGTTTCGACAAGCCGTTGTTGATGTCACCGCGTTCTGTTGCGCGTTTACCGGATCGGGAACTCGGATCGGGTTCGGAATCAAACAGATCGGAGTCTTGATCGTAAGGATTGACGCTAAACGGCGGCGTTTGGGTGTTGGTGGAAGGTTGGTTGGGATCAGGATTTTGGTGGTTGTCGAGAAGGGGAAAATCGTCTTCACAAGAGGCCATGGACGGCGTTAGGGTTAGGGTTGACGGAAACGGAGGAGAACAGACGGACGTGAGAGAAGGCATTTGGGGGAATTTGTGGGGGCTGAGTGAGAGGCGTTCACTGTGTGACGAGTAGTGTGTCAACGAGTCAAGTCTAGAATCGAGCCAAACCTCGAAGTTCGGGATTGATTTGAATAAACATGGTTCGGATCTTTTTGTTCAAATCGAGTCAAGCAAAAGCTCGATCAAAAAATTTAGGCTCGACTCGAGCTAATTTTTTTTTTTAAAAATTTTTTTTGAAGTTTTGTAAATTACTTTTTTTTAGGCTCGACTAGTCATGGGCCGAAAATGCTCGTTGAGCCACACGATGTCATACAGTGAGAATGCTTATCTCTTCATTCGGCACGGCAAACACCCTAACAATTAGGCGTGAGGCCTATTTTACCAAAGTGTGCACTAATGATATGATCATATGTAGGTATTCTCTCTAACATCCTATTCATAGCGTATGTGCGTGTCAATTGTTCGAGCTTGTCGGCCTCAGAATGAGGGATATGTGGCCTGGTGAGTAGTTCTTCATGAGCCAAACATGCGGTCAGTGAAAGTTGATATCAGAGCGGACTCGCTAGAGT
>CAIGRB010064871.1:0-56063 GCA_903798255.1 Fraxinus quadrangulata
ATAAAATTTTAATTGTGGAGACAAATTTAAAAATTGGGGGTTTTTTTTTATATTTTTTTTTTTGAAATTTTTTAAATTTTTTTTTGGGTAAAATAGCATATTTGAAATTTATTGTGGAGGCAATGGGATAAACCCGCCATTATCACATCGATAATAAAATTTAAAGTTTGATTTGTAAGATATCCTAGCTAACAAGCACTTGTATTATGGATAGCAACTGGGTGGATATGGGACTGGTCGACCATTCTCACCTTCGTCCCGTTGGATATTTTTGTTACCTTATCACATCTTCATACCTAGTTATGGTGGGACGGGGCGGAATCGGGGCGGGACGGATCCCTTGCCCCATTTATCGTCCAATTTATTTTTTGTTTTTATTTATTTGCTTTTTTTTTTTATATCTTTAGTTAGTAAATATTATTACTTTTTTACTAATTTATTAAAAAAATTATGTTCTCTTTAAAATGATGATAGCTATGCGAGGACTATATTTTCTGTACCCACCCCGTATCCGCTTTGGGATAATGACATTCGCCCCATCCTCGTCTCGTTTACCCTGTTAGATTGGTAATCTCCGTCTCATTCGGGTATCAGATTGAATGAATTTTTTTGCCATTCCTATTTAGTATAATGTAACAACAGTTATAAAATATATTGGGGGTCATGTTTGATGGGGATTAAAATCAAATTTTTAGTATCACCATAAAAATTTGATTAAATATCTAATCAAAACGTTGTGAATTTTATAAAATACGTGATTAAAATTAATTGTTAAATTTAATTTAGATTAAAATCACCGTGAAATAGTGGCAGAAAGAAGACAAGTTAGAAGTCATATTAATGATGTCTTGTCATTCAATAAACCCCAAATTTTGGAAATTTCAAATCTTGTGATTCCCAATTCCCAAACAAACAAATAATTAATCAATTTTGACCGTCGGTAGATACATTCTCAAATGGCGACAATTATAGTCAAAGTCAAACTCTTGCGCTGACCCGTGGCAATGGGACGTATTTCCGACTTTACTAAAATCTCCTTACCACTATTTTTTTAAAAGCAAATTCACTTAAAAATTAAAACTAAAATGTAGGTTTGGAAGTAAATAATTTTTTTTTTAATTTTAAAGTACGAAAATGTAATTTATGCAAATATATTTAAAACATATTTTGAAAGTATTTCTAACCGTTTAAATTATAGGTTTTCATTTGACATATTTATAAATAATTTACAAAGAGATAATAAAAAGAATAATAACACGTCTTACAAAATATGTAGTAATAAAAAAATTAAATTTAATATTAGACTTTGACGAAATTTATAAATTTGTGTATGAAGAAATGTGAAGTAAATAAAAATGACTGACAAATAAATGAATAGCATTTTTAAATCTTACAAAATATGTGAATAAAAACATATTTATACAAACTATGGGGAGCCTTATATTTATTTACGTATTTATTCCTGACTATATCTTCTATTCGTATAAAAATTCTTATTACACTTATTTTTATCTATCTTCTTTAAAAAAAAAAAATGCATACATACGATCTTCGATTTTTCTTATCTTTAATCTAATGAGATTTATAAATACCAACTTCATGTTAAAACCAATACATTCAACTTTCTTAGTTTGTATTATAAACTTGAATTTCATAATACTAAAATCAAGTGGAACGTTGGGTGAGTTCATAAAATTTTGACGTTCTCTACACATTTTTATTTAGCCTGGTGTTAATTAAAATTAGATTTTTAAAAGATTTTGATAAAAATTGATGAAATATGTAGTTGAAATGTTGTGAATCCCATAAAATATGTGGTTAAATTAAAATTTAGATTTTAACTTTTACCAAACAGGATTTAATAAGAACATTGAAATGTCGTCGTTAATGCATCATTTTCATAATAAAATTAAAAGTCATGGTTAGAATTGTTGATTTTGAACGGGACAGTTGGTCTAGGGATATTATGAATCAAATTGTAAGGGCAAAAACGTCAAATATACCATCTAGTAGTTGATCTAATGAAAGTGAAAGCCAAGGAAAATGCGCACACACAAAAAACACACCGTTCCTTCCACCTTGTAATCTTTCCCTTTTTCTTCGAAATCTCGTTTCACCGTGCGAAACTTTTCACTCAAATTCCCCTATTTTATGGCTTATTTTTAACTTACATAATCGATTTATTAACTTTGTTCTCATATCACTGTTTTACAGTACAATTTTTGTTACTTTATATAAAGTGATTGTTGCTAGAAGGATTGAGAATCTGCTTTGTACAAATGGGTTTCTGGGGTCTGACACATTTTTCTTGACGGCCCAGGTGAGGAAATTGTCCTCTTTTTACTGAACACGCCGATCACTTCTCTTGACTCTTGCAAAGATCTATGCTTTGGATTTGTATCCGTTGTAGGGATTAATTTTTTGTTGTTGTGATCTTAAATTATTTGGATTTTCAAATTTTATCCTTTTTCTTGAATTTTAAGGATTCTTTCTTGTGCAATTGAGAGTTTGAACGCTTTTCGAGGTTATAACATTTATTTTTGATCGAATATATATTTGGTAAAAGATTGAAAATTTAAGTCAATAGACCTTTTTTTCTTCCTTCGTGGGATGTAGGTTTATATGGTCGTGTTCAAAGACGATGAGTAGTTATAGGGAAACAGAGGATCGATTCTTCGACAGCCGTGACGAGGTCTCTTCTGTATCTGATTTGGGTTTTGATTGCTCCGAGGGCTGTTCAACTCCTGATCTCGATAACTCTGCTCTTGGATACCAGTTTTGGACTAAGATACCAGAAAGTGTTGATGAAAGACGTGCCAAGTTTTTGAAATGGGTCGGTTTGAGTTCACATCGGTGCACAGCCGATAGAGATGAAGAGGAGAATTTACGTGATGAAGAAATCAAAACGGGCATTGATAGGTTAAGGGATAATGGTGAGACCGTGTTGGCAAATTCGGATTCTGAAACTCAGTTTTTCTCAAGTCGGTCCTTGCAGGCGTTTTGCTCATATGACTCTACAGAGTTAGTAGAAAATTGTGTTGTAGACAAGGATGCATGGAAAATTAAAAATTTGGATGATGGAACTGAATTTGTGGTGGATGAACTTAGTGACCATGGCACACCTACCAGATTACGTGAAGTGGGTTCCAATAAAATTGTGTCACTTGAAGAGTTTCACAAGACTCTTGGCTCATCAGCTTTGGTTCAGCGATTATTGAGGAAAGAATCTAAGGGCCAAAACATGCTTGATTCGAAGAAGAAAGTGAAAAGCAGTTGGCTCAGGAGATTGGGTTTCATGACTCGTAATTCAGATAAAACAAAGGAGGTTCATTTGAAACCTAATGAGATCAGTTCAAAGACAGTGGCTAGTTGTCGCAGAGTTCCAGTCCATGCATCTAAAAAACGTTCAAAAGAACTGTCCTCTCTGTATATGGGGCAAGAATTTTCTGCACATGATGGCTCAATCTTGACAATGAAGTTCAGTCCTGATGGAAATTACCTTGCGAGTGCTGGGGAAGATGGCGTTGTCCGCGTGTGGAAGGTGCTTGAAGATGATATTTTAAACAAATTCAACATTCAAGACACTGATCCCTCATCTTTATACATCTCTCTGAATCATTTTTCGAAGTTAGCTCCTCTAGATGTTGATAAACAAAAGATTAGTAAGATGAAAAGTTTGAGAAAATCGTCGGACTCAACTTGTGTCATTCTTCCACCTAAGGTCTTCCGATTATTGGAGAAACCTCTGCACGAGTTCTATGGGCATACGGGTGAGGTTTTGGCTCTCTCATGGTCCAAGAATGGGGTTAGTACAAATATTTATCATGTCCATGCATTTCAATGTAATATATTCTCTAAATATCATCGAGTGCTTAGAGTGCATTTTAAAGGGGATTTATGTGGATTTTAAATTTTTAACAATGCTTGTCTTGTTATTTTGCAGCATTTGCTGTCATCTTCAGTCGATAAAACAGCTCGCTTATGGAAGATGGGACATGATCAGTGCCTTGGCGTATACTCACATAATAACTACGGTAAGTCTGGCAGCTAGATTGGTTTACTTACGTATTATATACTAACTTCTCTTCAACGCTCTGTTTTTCTGGACTTACTACATATGTTTAATTCTTATATTATTCGTGGTACAGTGACCTGTGTTGAGTTCAATCCCGTGGATGATAATTATTTCATTAGTGGTTCAATAGATGGGAAAATACGCATCTGGGAAGTTCAAGGCTGTCGAGTCATTGATTGGATCGATATTAGAGAAATAGTAACTGCCGTGTGTTATTGTCCTAATGGCAAGGTCTGATGGACATCTTACTTTTAGCTTTCCTTTTTTTGTGGTGTCCTTAATCTTTTGGTTGGTTTCTTTTAACATATGTTATATCTTATTGCTTCAGGGAGGTGTAATTGGCACCATGGAAGGCAATTGTCGTTTTTATGATGTTGAAGGTATGTATATATTAATTTTATGTCATTTGATATTAAAATATTATTATTGAGTTTACAATCTACTCAAGTAAGCCACATTTACTACTTTTTGCTATGAATTACAATTATTTACTTTGACAGACAAGAAAGAAAAACTAATAGTCGTATAAGCACAGATACTCTAAACATGGAAACATATAAAAAATGGCAATTTTAGGCTGTCTATGATACTCCACTATTGAAGTATTAGAGTCATACACTTGTAGACAAATTTGTTAATGATTAAATAAGGCTCCATATTAATAAAAAATAAGCGAAGTGTTAAGCTTTCTATATTTCATATGGTGCATGCAATTTTGAGGTGATATAATAACATTTCTATATATGTAAGTTGAATGCAAGATATATATAAATATACCGGAACATGGCATTCACTTAAATATACTAGCATCTTTGGGGGAAAACTTTGCATAAATACGCACCCATATGTGCATATGCAATGTTGTGTAATTTTATATGTTTACTTGCACGTCCCTGATGTGTGTACTACACTTTGGAAAATGACATGTTTATCTACTGTGTACCTTGTGTCCATGTTTGTTTGTCTGTTGTGGTTGATTATAACTCCTGATGGTATCTCCAGTCTGCCACCCATGAAGATTAGTACTTGGAGGAGGATAAATTAACTTTTATTTCCTTACAGCAGTTAACAATTTAACACTGGAAAGTGTTTTTGGTAGCTTAGGTTGAGAATGCATAGTGTCGAGACTCGAAAGTGATACCCATTGACTTCTTGTTTGCTTAATAATGCACTTTGTAGTAATTGTACTTACTCATGGTCACTGAACATCTCAACCAATAGTTTCAACTGAAGTTTCAAGACAAGTTTTGAATGGACAACTTTTAATTAAACGTTTTTGTAGAAGCCATAGGTTTTGTGATGTTGAAACGACAATATTTATTTATTTTTATTAGGGTTATTCCTTGCAATTTTGTGTTCTTGAAGATGTATGTACTTGTAGAGAAGTGTATGAACTCAAAATGGTTGTTCATATGATGTGTGTTCTTTTCATCTCCACCTTATGCGTTTGTTTGTGCATTTCCTTTGTTTATATTATTAAGGATATAGAGCTTTGATGTTGGAATCTATTTTTTGATGCTCAACAAGAAATATATTTATTTCATTGTTGTTACAAATATGTCAAGCATTGTACTATATGATTATACTGCTGAGCCATTCATAATTTGTGATGTGTACAATGATCAATATATAACAATTACTTAAATGACTTTTAAGTTTAATACTCTTATGTGAACAACGGATAATAATATGCCATAACCACTTTGGTTTAGATAATCGTCTGCAATTGGGTGATCAAATATGCCTAAAGGGGAAAAAGAAGTTAACTGGCAAGAGAATAACTGGATTTCAGGTACTCATTTGCACTCTGTTGTCATTTTTCATTCATTGTTTTTATTTTCTGCTCATTTGATGTCTGTGTTCATATATAGATCATGTAGTTGTTCATTGTTCAGTTTTGCCCGAGTGATGCGAGCAAAGTGCTGGTCACTTCTGCTGATTCGCAAGTTAGAATTCTTTGTAGTTCGAATATCATCTGCAAATTCAAAGGTGGAAAGTTCCTTCTTTTTTGATTGTTTTCAACGAGTGTATGATTTGCATTTTTTTTTACTACATTATTAGCTCTTTGTAATGATATGGTTATTTACCTGCCCTGGAACCTACTAAAATTTGTAAACAATTTGAGATTGAAATATTTTAATGAATATTATACTTGTACAACTATTTTGTCTTAAGAACTATTAGGGAAATAGAAAACCGAGATCTTGAAAATATGACAATCGGAAAGACGCATAAATTTTATTGTTCTCAATCTCTAGTTTTTCATCATCTAGGTAATCGAAGTTCAGGAAGCCAAGTACCAGCATCTTTCACATCAGACGGGGAACATATTGTTTCGACTACTGAGGATTCAAATGTCCGTGTGTGGAGCTACTCTACCCAGGACCAGAAATCATCTCGATCAAAGAACTTGTGGTCATGTGAAAGTTTCTTGTCACACAATGCTTCCATTGCTATTCCTTGGTGTGGCTTGAAGAACAAGTTAGTAGCTCTACCAGGAAGTATTTTAGGAGATGGACATTTAGATGAGAAAATGCTCCAAAAATTGCCTGCTTCTTTCCCTGATTGTTTTACGACAAGCCTCGGGTTTTTCTTGGATGCTTTATATAAGAGAATTGCTACATGGCCGGAAGAGAAACTCCCCCAATCAAGCCCAGTGGCAGTTTCACGTTCTATGAGCAGATCTGAGTTCAAGTTTCTAAAGAGTGCTTGGCAGAGCACAATAAATTCTCCTCATTTGTGGGGTCTTGTGATCGTAACTGCAGGCTGGGACGGATGTATCAGAACATTTCTCAATTATGGATTGCCTAATCGATTCTAAAACAAAATTGTGAGGGCTTCCTGCCCTCTCGCCCCAACTCACACCATTTTTGCAGGTTATGTTTCACACAGTGATTGTGAAAAATTTCGGAGAATTTGCATGAAGTAAAGAAAGTCGTGGCTTTATGGATCTGATGGAGGATTCAATGGTACATGACAATGTTAAAGAAACATCATACTATTCAAGCTCGTTCAATACTATGTACTAAATATGCATATAGTCATAGCTTATAGCATAATTATTGAAATACGCCCAGAGGCAATACTTGAAAGAGTTTTGGTCACAATATACTGGCTGGAATTCTTTTCTATGTTGGTTTGCATGTCAACTCTACAATTCTTTAATTAGATTCATGGTTTCTCATTGAGAATCGTATAGAAGAATCATGTCATAATGGCCACAGTTCATGTGTGTATATCATTAGAAGAACGAATTTTGGGTAATTGCAACTCTGATAATCGAAAAATTTCTACATAGATGTTTTACTCGTTTTAAACTGAGCATTCCAGTTTATTCCCTTTCGAAATTCTTACCTTGAGTTGCTCGGTACGGCACTTGGACTGGAACAAAAATGCTGCATGAGATGAAAAATATCATTTTCAGAGATTCTTTTCTTTTAATTGGAGAAAAGTTACCCAAAAGCTTAAATATTTTGCTCACTGCCATTCTCTCACATGTCACACACTGGTTTTTGAATGTGTAATGAAAAAAACTCTCGCGCTTTGGTGGATCTTGACTTGTGGGTTCTATATTCGGGCCCAGTTCTACATGGGCTTGATGGATATGGGCATTTTGAATGTGTAATGAAAAACACTCGCGCATAGGTGGATCTTGACTTGTGGGTTCTGTATTCGGGCCCAGTTCTACATTGGCTTGATGGATATGGGCAATAATAGAAGTGAAAATTACATCAAACCAGATTTTTTAAAATTCAGATCTAAAGTTTATTTATACAAAAATCAGATATTAATTCAAATATTATGAATCAATATGTTAATACTAATAATAATATTATAAATTAATTCACACACACACACACACACACACCATATCTCATCCACCACAGGCCTTAAATCATTTCTCTCTTCTTATCTCGTTTCTCTCTATCCTCCCTATAAGATCGTCGTCGTCGTCGTCGTCGAGGAGCACCCATCGTCATAGATACCTCTTTCGTCGCTGCGAGGCCCACTTGATGAGAGCGTCAGTAGGGGCGACGTCGCCGCTGCCGTTGTTTTAGTTCAGTGGTGATGGTGGCGGCCCCGCGATTGAGATCTAGTGGACTTGTGGAGGTTGTTGCGGTGTGGTGGATTTGTGTGATTTGTGGAGATCGTGGTGGTAGTTTGGAATTTTTTTAGTGGGGTTGGTGGTTGCGATGTGGTAGAGATGAAAATAGAGGAGATGATAGTTGTGGTGGCGACTGTGATGGAAATGGTGGTGGCGTTGGCTGTTGTGCGATGATGTGTGACCGATAATTTTAGATATGATTTTTTGGTGGTGGTGGCTGAAAACGTTAGCTGTGGTACTGGTGAGTTGATGATGGTGGTGGTGGTCGGAGGTGATGGTGAGATGTCGATGGCGATGGTTTGTCGATGTGGTGGTGGTGGATCTAGCGCAGCGATGTGGTGGTATTTTTCTGCGATGTGTTGATTTATTTGAGATGGCGTTGCTATCGAGAGATGGTGGTGGTTCTGGCAGCGACGGTGGCGATGGTGCTGTTGGAGGGAGTGGTGAGGTGGTGGTCACAAGTGTTAGTTATGGTCACAAATTATTTGGTTGATTGTGACCATCAAATTGGTTAATTTGTGACTAATAAACAATATTTGAGCAATGAAAAAGATAAATTATGACCAAGAAATAACGTGTGATTTAAAAAATTATTAATTTGTGACCGATAAATAAATTGTGACGTATAAATTTTTGGTTTGTGACCGATAAATAAATTGTGATATAAAATTTTTGAATTGTGATCGTAAGATAATTTGTTACATATAAATTTTCTGCTTGAAAATTTGTTACTTTCTGATAAGTTGTGACTTATAATATTTGTGATTTGTGATCGATAAATAAATTGTGACGTATAAAATTTTGATTTATGATCGATAAATAAATTGTGACTATAAAAGTTTTGAATTGTGAAAGTAAAATAATTTGTGACATATAAAATTTCTGATTTGTGATTGAAAAATAATATGTGACTAATAAAATCGTTAATTTTTGACCAAATTGTATAAATTTGTGACCTTAATATATTTAATTAATTAAATCGTGAATAAATTTTATTTAGTATCTGATTTTTGAAATTAAAAATATTTGTTTTTAGTTTTGAAATAAGTGATACTTAACATCTTAATTATGAAATTTTTCCAAAAATATATATAATCCGTTACAAAATGGGCCGTGATTAGCCCCTGCCGGTCTTTTTCTAAACCGCCCACTTAGCTTCGTTGGCTCTGCTCCAAATCCTCCTCCTACAGTTCACTCCGCCCTGTTCTGCTCTGGTATCCTCTCTCTCTCTCTCTCTCTCTCAGGCAATATACACCTTTAAAAAGCTTAACTTTGATTTGAGTAGTTCATTACAACGAGAAAAAAATTATGCTTACTGATTTTTCAAGGTTTTTTTTTTTCTTTTGTAATATTTTGATTTGGTTTTTTATATGTTTAATTGCGACTTATAATGCAATTTTTTTGTCTAGTGCAATAGTTGTGTCCTGATTTTTCCATTAGGCCAGTGATATCAGTCTTGTTGGTGTAGTAGGTGTGCGCGCATTACTTTCTTGTGTATGCCATATGTTCGATGAAATGCTCGTTTTCATTTTGTTTAAAAGTTATGGTATTCAAAGATTTATATTTGTAACATTACATACTAAAATTTATTTCGATAATAATTTATCATTCCAGAGTTTCATGCAGTCTCATCTTACCCGGTAAGTGCACTCAAATAATAAAAAAAGAAACAAAACTGAAATGAAAATTTCAAAAGTAGAGGCGAAGATGATTTTTTTTTTACTTTACTGTTTTCCCTAGCAAATGCCTTTTGGGATCTAGAAGATGTGAAACCTTCTTCTTGTTTCCTAGGCGGGCATAATTTGGTTACTTTTTGACTGTTTCAGCACCATGGAGTCTGCAGTAACTTTGAGTCTTGCAAAATTATAGCGTTGATAAATTCTGAATGATTGTTTTATTTTCTTTAATGATTTTATATTGTACAGTTGAGGAAGATTTGTTGAAGAAAAACTTCTAGAGCATCGAGTAATGGTGGGTTGGAGGCGGAATCTGCAGTCTTTAGTATATCAGGCTGCCAAGAGATTGGAATACAGCGGCAATGCTTCATTTAACGCTTTTTATCACTCCAAGACTTCTCTAAGGCCTGGTAATTCCATTAAAATATTCTTGGAATGTTTTAGGGATTACACTCTGCGTACTGTTTGCGTTGAATAAGCTGATGATATATAGCATGTGAGCAGAACCAGTTATATTCTTAGTATTAGTTAAAAATTACTTTGAATTTATTGAGTTTTCTTCTCTTTTACCTGGTTATATTAAACCTTTAGATTCTGGCTTTTAGATTGATTTTTGCTTTATATCGAGTCTTTTCGTATTTTTAAGAGTCTCAAAGCATGCATGCTTGCTCATCTCATTTTTTGACAATGATACCTGTGCAGGTAAGTTTCTTTGTTTATCAAGCCAGCGGAATTCACTTTCTCCAACCTTTTCAAGTCCACTGCACCACTATATACAGAATTTGGTAACCTCTCCAACTCCTTTACTACGTATTTAGATATTGTTGAACAAAATAAAACTGGTAAATTGTATTTCTGTCTATGAAAATAACTGGAAATGGTGGAAAAAGAAGTAGAACTTTCTACCTGGAAACCAATATGATCTCCCAGTATATACTGTATACTGTATACTGCTGTGAATCTTCTAATTGTGACAGCTAAACACTAAAAGAACTCTATTTATGGAGGTTTTGTCGCTGAGTTGTTCCTTTTCTCGAGTTTACAATTTGTCCTACATTATAGTAATTTTCTTTCATGTCCAGATACAAGTTTTCGTTCAATTTATGGATTAAGATCTAGCAGACTTCTATGCGTTCAGCTCTTCTTATCGAGACATTCCTTGATTATGTTTTTGTATTTAGAAAATCTCAAACTTCCTTTGGACAGGGATTCACCAGTTCAAGGAGATTGCTTGTAGAGTCATCTGATGCTACTCCAGTTTCTTCCCCATTAATTCCTGTTTTACCCTCGAGCACTGGAAATACTGAAACTCAAAAGGTTATATCCAAGTCTTCAAAAGTTCAAGCAGTTTTAAAGAAAATAAAACAGGTACGAGATGTCTCTTCTATCTCTCTTTCCTCTAATTACTAAGATTAAACTTGGCCCAAAACTTATTTGGGACTCTTTGAGAATTCAAACATCTACTGACTCATTTCTATGGACCCAACCAAATCTATTTGGAGTTCACATACATGTCATCATAATTAGGCAGCATCAGGAAATTATCCTTCATGAAGCATTGGCATTTGGTTATTTTACCGTTTTTGTTAATGACATCAATTCGTCAATTAAACCATGCCGTGAACATTGCCTGATGGTTGAGTGGTGCAATAATTAAATGGATGGTTGAGTTGTGTTTGTTTTCATGTTCTTTACGAACACTAGTATGTAACACTTATGATCCATGTGATATGTGTGTACGTGTTTTAGGGATAATTGGATGAAAATTGTTCAAATTTACCCTGTATATAAAATTCGTATAAAAAATGCACAAAAATACCGAATTACTTAAATAATCTCAAATGGTTCAATTTTTAAGTTTGGGAAACTCACCCTTAGTGAATAACATGGAATACAAATAAGCCCACGAGAACCTAGATTTTTACGATATAAACTAAAAGCCAGAAAGAAATGAAGCTATAATAGCTGATGCAGATTCCTTTGAAACTGTGCTGTTACTCTTGCTGGTAGCATTGACACAAATAGCACCATCTGAACTGCTCTGTTCATCTTATAAAGTAGCAAATCGTATATGAAAAGAACAATCTCAATACGAGCCTCACTATAATTAATGAATACCTTAAGGTAAAAAAAGATGTAGCATTTTCTTTTTCATGTGAGGGAACAAGAGTAGAAATGGATATAAGATCTATGTTGATAATCTGTATTAAAACAAAACACGTACTTATGAAAGTATAATTAGATTCAGAAGGTCAGAAGTTAGAACACATTTAATACGAAGTTAGTAAAATTCAGACGATGAATGACTGAGTCATTAAGAAATAATTATAAGATAACCCCATTACCTGATCAGGGGATCTTAGCAAGTTGGCCAACTAATCTCTTTCTGGGTTTATAGTGGAAGACTACTTATTGGGTAACTGCTTGATCGTACCACTTTGAAAACTACAGAAAGTAGCGACCTCCAAGCTCTGGCTGGTAGAAAATTAATTCACTCTCTTTTGCAATTGCTGCTGGTCAAAAATGGATTATGATTTAGTTCTTCCATCTTTGAAATCGAGCTTGGTGCTTGTGTTGGTCTTTCACGCCTTAGATACCTCTCTGATAGGGCATTATTTCGACTTTTTATCCGGCACTAATCTTGGTAATTACTACACAGCCTAAGCAAACAAAAGTCAAATCGTTTAAGTGGAATAAATAGTTCAACTTCAATTAAAATGATATAAATGAACTGGAAATAAAATAGGGCCTCAAATTTGGGTTTGGATCCTTCAGCCAGGTCTTTTAACAGGGTTCTTCTTCTTCAAGTATTGTGCTCATCCAAATAAAATAAAGAATTCCTTTCATTTTCTTGTTCTTGATTGGTTTGGGTTTTTCTTTTCTGAAATCTACGCATTGCCATTATATTTCAAGGAAGGAGGAGGAGGAGAAAGTTAGAGACAATATACTTTTAATAGAATACAGGAGAGAGACTTTAACAATCTTCATGATTATTTTAATTGAAACTATGAGACGGATTTTAATGGACAAATGCAATTTTTTACTATTTGATTATAGTCAAGAGAATATTAATCTAAGGACATTCTAGGAATTATAAATTATCTGTGAGGACATTTTTTGTCCAGAAATGTTTCTTCCACTTGTGGATTTTTATATATGGTATAGATATATATGAGTTTTAGACATGGATGATCCTCAAGTGCTTTATTAACTTGGATGATTTGAATGCCAATGATGATAAAGTCTTCTTGTTTTCATTGCTATAGGATTTAAGCTTCCACAGCATTTTCAGATATAGCACTATATAGATATCCAAAATGTTTAAATATTATCCCTTCATAGTTTTTCTTTTCTCATCTAGGCGGATCTCTCATCCTCTACACTTGTACAGTTTAGACAGCTAATAAATCAATAATTTATGTGTTGCTTGGCAAGGACCTTTTACTGTATACACCATTTGCTTTCCCAATCTTGATGCAGTTTTTTTTTTTGTTTTTTTCCCTCAGAGTCCTAAGAAGCTGAACTTGGTTGCCGCGTTGGTCCGTGGAATGCGTGTTGAAGATGCACTTTTGCAGTTGCAAGTGACAGTAAAGCGAGCTGCTAAGACTGTCTATCAGGTGATATTTCTAATTGTCAGCTTAAAGTAATTTCAACTGTTTGGGTTCTGAATTAGCTTAACTAATTCTTGTTCTGTAGTTTTTTGCCTCTTTCTTTAGTTACTGTTCCTCCTTGATTCATCCATCACCTTTGTCACTCACAAGGGGTTTTGACCTCTTAAAGTATTTAAATACCGCTTTGACCCATGGTCCTTCCCATGTGATCCATGAAGTTAGCATTCCCAACTCGGGAACATGCTTCGGACTCGTGGATACAGTGCCACATCATTGGTAACTCTATTAAACTAATATTTGGATTCTTCAAGATGTTCTACATAAATTTGACATAATCAAATATTCACTGTTATGCATTTTCAAGGAAGAACGTAAATTATAAAATAAAAAATAAGGCAAGTAAAATCTTGTTCTAGTTTTGGATTATTTTTGTGCCTTGTATAAGGTTTCAGAGATTCTTGTCAGTTCCTGAAGGTCCAACACGTAGTATGACATAGTGATGGAAATGTTGGTTGTAGCATAGTTTGCCATTCTAAAGAGAAATGTTGGTGTGGAAAGCGAAGGGGTTAGCAGACTTTCTATTCCATCTATTAATATTTGATGCACAAGTAATTATACTGCTTGGTCCTTGGAAGCATAATCGTAGTCCTTTCACTCTGAAAGGAAGAGCACTTTTCTAATTAGATGCAATATATCAAACATGTGATGTGCAGGTTATACATTCTGCTCGTGCTAATGCAACCCACAATCATGGTCTTGATGCAGATCGTCTTCTAGTTGGTAAATATGGATTCCTTTTATTTGGCTTTTTTAAAATTTCGGTGGCTGCTGATTTGTTCTCCAATTTCCTGTAGCTGAGGCATTTGTTGGAAAGGGATTCTTCAAAAAAAGGGTTTCATACCATTCTAAAGGTAGATCTGGAATAAAAGTGAGACCAGAGTGTAGACTGACAGTGGTAGTCAGGGAGATGACCCCCGAGGAGGAGGCTGAGATAGCTAGATTGAGGGTCAACAACTTCCGCAAGCTTACTAAACGAGAAAAGCGACTGGTGCCTCATAAACTTATCGAGACCACCCCAATATGGGATCGCAAAAGCAAAAAAAGGAGTCAGGAATCTAGTGCTATAGGTGTGTGAAGTCCTCCGTCATGATATCGTGGGAGATCGCAAAGAGAATAATATCGTTTTTGTTTCTTGCTTTTGTTGGACGTTTCTCTTTAGTATTTGGAATGTAATCACCTTTTGGTTTAATGAAATAGGTCTTGTTTGTCTAAGGTTGTTTTGAGTTGCACAAGACTAATGACTGAAATTTGCACATTCTCTTGTGGGCTGGTGAATGGGATATTTGTTGTTGGATAAAAGGTTATGTAACTTTGACGTAAAATCTTGTTTTGGAAAGTGTCTAGTATGAACATATGTTGCAATGAAGTTGCAACTCAAGCAATTCTTTTTACTAGTTTGCAATACCAGATTCCCACATTAATGCAATTTTATACTTCAATATGTTTGAAGTGCAAAATCACATTAGTTCCTGGAATTCTGCATATTTTGAAACAGCTTAGTGCTGAAGTTCTCTTTCAAGCTTCAAAATTCAAATACAGTAAAATCTTATAGTTCAGGAGTTCCTTATTTTGAACTAGTAACTGCTCCAAAACTGTGTAGTATATACAACACCAACTGGGTAGAAAGCAATGAAATAAAAATATAGTCCACCATTATTGACGTACCAGAGACGCAATAAGTTACACTGTAATGCGATCGTATCCCATCCCCAGAGACAGAGAAAAAAGTATGAAAAATTTATCAAGCCCGACTCAAAGTTACAAATGCAAGTGTGAAGTACAACATTGATCCACGGAAACCTCAGCTTTGCATGTCAATGCTACGGTACCTAGTGATCTCAACACCCAAATAGTCCAGTGGACCTTGCACTGCCACATGAGGCTTGCCAACTTGCACCCGGACAGCAGATACCTGGTGGTAGTTGCTTAGGATTGTTGATGCAATAAGTTGAGCCACAGATTCAAGAAGATTTTTTGAGGCTCCCTCAACGACCTCTTTAACTATGCTGCAAGCAAGCATGGATCAAAACATCAAAAAACATATCCTATAAGAAAACACATGACGGAAGAATAGAGCAAATATTGTAAAACTGAAACGAACCAGGAGATGTCATGGGATACAAACAGAAAAAACAGCTCACGAAGAAGCACTTGTTTTATTTATTCAAAAGACAATCAAGTCAGAACCATGAGCCTTCCCCCTCTTCAATTTATATGGAAGCAAGCAGCGCACAGTTATTTCAAGTACCAAAAATTCAGGTGCAACATATTTATTATTCAATTCTTTCGAAAAAATGTCTAAATTCAAAATATTACGACTCTCCAATCCCAAATTTATTGGTTATACGGCTCAGTTTGTTAATGCATTATTCCAGTGGTTAAAAGTAACATGGTCACCCTAATACGGTACCCAGATAAATAGAAAGCTGCATAGGAGAGGTCTTTAGGTAAACATGCTATTCTAGCAATAAAGAGGGCAACCATCATCAAAGGACAATGGCTAATAAGGTTCTTCCATCCCATCTCTAGGCAAATGAAAATTAGCAGAATTTCATTAAAACCCAGAATTTGCCCTCCACTTTCAAACATTATACACATTTTCATTCAATTTTTTTGGATAAAAGTTGCACATACAAGAATCTGAATTAACTCGGTTTCAGAATATCTAAGGCTGCATTCACAAGTTCGAACTCTTTAGGGCCTCGTTTCTATGCAACCAAACATCGAGTTAATGTTATCACTATTTTATTTATGATAGGGCAAGCAGACTTCACTGCTGCTCAGTCTAAGAAGTCTCAAAAAGAAATAAAGAAAGCTACTTTCTTGGTCATTGTATTTTACTCATTCAGAACAATTTCTCTGCTTACTCAAATCACAGGTACCACGGCTGGTAGAAGTTATATGCAACAATGGATGAATATTGATGTGTAAAGAAAACATGCACTATGTAAACGCCTAAAAGAAATTCCAAGACTGATGAACTCTAGTATTTTACTTAAGCAAAATATCAGCAGTTGGCAGTGTAAAAAAAAAAACTGATTCAACTTTCTTTTTTTGAGATTGCAGCATTTAGATTTTTTCCATTTTTTGGCGGTTGGGGGCAAAAGTAATGTGGTGTGTTCTGGTTGTTAAGGATTTAGTTGCTTTGTATCTTCCAATAAATCTAGCAAGGAACTGACAGAGTGAAGGAAAAGGATTCATGCAGTTGACCCAAAATAATTTGCGAATAAGGCTTAGTTTCTTGAAAGTACAGACTTAATACCGGCCTTGTAGAAAAGATACGAGGGAAAGTTGCTTTAAGAAAGTGAAAATGAACTTATCTTAGTTATTGTCAAAGAAAAATAATCAATCAAACAGCTAAGTACCAACACTAAAACGTAGCAATTGGTTTCCATGACAGATGTTACCGTCATACTGTCAATTCAATTATGATAAGATATCAATTTCGAGGCACTTAAAGGTAGACTATCAACAATTTGATAAGCAATGGCCTTCTTTAACTCTCTACATCCCATGGAGATGGCAGACCCTCTATAGTTTCATAATAAACTTGAGTTGACTTGCTACCAACTCAACTATGTCAAATGCAGATAATCTGTAGTTATCAGTTACCGGTATATAGCAGTATAACTGATGGTATCAGACAAATTGTCGGAATTTCCTGCAACTCGAAGATCCATCCAAGCATCCACATCTATCAAGAATTTCTGACCCAACTTCTTTTCTTCTGGCTTCACCCCATGGTACCCATGAAACTTTAATCCCCTTAATACAAGTTTGTCTCCGTTTAGCATCTCCCGATGATCTGTTCCTACAGCGGATCAGAATGCAGGTTAGAGTTAGTGTTATGCACTGCCATTATATACCAGAAGAGGGAAAATAACAGATGAAGCATTCACACACGTAGGCAAGTATTTCTTTACAATTAATGTGCATTCTTTAAAGGAATTTCAAGTCAGGTTCTTTATCAAAGCATCATGTCCTAATTATATGATACTTGACTGGCATTCACGAAAATTTAACGTCTACGAATAACAGCTCATAGCAATCATGTTAACCTAAATCAACATTTTACAGAAATCCCTTTTCTTTTTTCTCGATCTTTAATAATGAAATAAAAGGGGAAAAAGGAAAAAAAATGCCAGAACCCATTACACCACAGACACATAAATAAAGGCGATAACTGAACAAAAACAGACATAATAAGGAGATAATGGAACAGGTACATGAGTGTTTGTGCAGACTCACCGATACCGGATGACGTCATCAGTAAAGTAATTGCCGGTGCCAGAGAGTTGAGAGATTCACCCTGAAAAATCCCTTGTCTGTGGTGGTAAGTTGAGATTTTATCGGGCAAAAATGTATTTATTGCAAAAGTGTCACTTATATTTAAATCTTGATATATACATCCTTACCTTTTCATATTTATTATAGATTCAGTCCTTAAATTTCAATCGGACGAAAATCATCCAAAAATATGTAAAAATTCAAAACCCATTTGAACAAAATACATAGTTTAGGGACCTTTACTACAATTTTCTCATTTCATTGCTGACCTTTTTCTCTCTAACCCCTTCACTTTAGTTATGTTATCAATTTGACACACAAACCGGTCTAATTTTTTCCTTTAGAAACTCACATTGCAATGCAGTTTATATCTAACATTTTACTTGCAAGGAAAAATGTATTTTTATTTTTTTATGTTATTTTATAAAAAATTTCTACGAGAAAAAAAAATTGAATGTAAGAAAATATCAACAATAAAAAAATAGTTTGAGAAAAGAGAACAATTACTAACCGTTGTTAAATATTAATATTAAGGTAACGAGTACGTGGCATATGATTCAACAATTGAATTAGGGGCGGAGTCAAAGGGACAAAATTTTTAGTGGGTTTAAGTTTATATCAGTATTACCATAATAAACGATTTATAAACATGATTCAAACACAGGCTAAGGGGCAACAAGTTTTTCAAGTTGAGGGTTGACCCCTGAAAGGCACTATAATTAGCCCATGTTCGATAAAGATTAAAATTAGATTTTTAGTAGATTTTGATAAAATTGATAAAATGTATGGTTGAAAAGTTGTGGATCATATGAAATGTGTGGTTAAAATTAATTGTTGATTTTGACCTAAATTTTAATCAAATTTTTTAATGGTATCAAACGAGGGCTTAATTTGACTATTGGAAAAGAATTTGAATTTTATTATTATTATTATTNATTGCATAAACAAAATGAATACAATTCCAACTTAGGAGTTCTATTTTCTAATGCGCAGAAATATGTCAATTTTATTTTGTTAAAAACACATTTTCCTATGCCTGTTTCATACACATTAACATTAACATCGCATTGACCAAAAACTAATATGCCCTTTGATGGATAAATTTCGCAAACGTACACGATTTTTTTACAAGTAATACGTGACGAGAAGAGTTATTGTTTCACAAAGAATAAATTTTAATTAAAGTGTACTAGTTCTTCATTGAATTCGAAGTATGTAACACAAAATGGATTGTTTGTATAATTTTCGAAGTTATTCTACGAGTTATGCGGAAGCGTTGATTTGTAAACTTATATGGGGTGATTGTATTGGACTTACAAATTCGCCTATTATTATTTATTTTCAATTTTCAATTATGTGGTTTAGTTGAAGAATGTGTGGTTGAAAATAAGTGAGAAAAAATGTATTTTGAAAATAATGGAGATCGAGCAAACTTTGGCTATGATTTAATTCGATAAACTAATAATTACTTTTAAGATGGAAAATAATGAAATCATTTATATTTGATTAATATTCAAGTAATACATCTTTACTCAAAGCTTATTATTATTATTTTTTTCAAAGTCCATATATTTACCTAATGATAATTTGATCCTTAACTTATCCGTCATCAAAACTGTTAGAAAATATGAGTCATAGGTCGCCCATGTGGGATGATCCGACTCACAAGATATTAAAAGAATTGGAGGGAGTGACTTGAACTTGAAATTCAAACATACAACTCCTTATAATCACCTTAACTCCCATACAACCTCCAATAGTTATTGCCTAGAAGAAAAAAGAGAAGATGACAAGAGAATGGTGAAATTCGTATGTGAAAATACATCAAAATTGGAAAGACCGTAAAATCACTATTTTGGCATAAAAACTCACAAAATAAGGCACTTAGATTGTGAATAATAATCTCATTCCATTGTAATCGAGATTGAGACAATTGGAGAACAAGAAAATATAAATTTTGGAGTTTTGAGATGTAAGGTGATTCAACAACACAAAGACTTGGAATTCATTTTTTCAAGTAAGAATTCTTGACCTGTAATTCATGTTTAAGCATACTTCGAATTCCTATGTTGGTATCAAAGCCTTAACAGTTATTTTTCTTGCATATTTCTTGCTGTAAATGGAATTAAAGTGATAAAAAATGAACGCATGTCATTTTTCCTTCAACTTGAGCAATTCTAATGACAAGTTATCATATACTTCACATAAATACATGAAATTTATATCATATTTTCATGTTATCTCGTAGAACATGTATGCAAAAGTTCACATAGTTTGGCTTTGTATACTGGGAGAAAAATTGAGCCCTAATTTTATAAATTGAAATTTAATAACATGATAATTTACTATGCACAGCGTTTCATGCTTTTCATTTGGTATGTCTGGATAGATCTTCTCGAGATATTTCCAACGGCACAAAGATCTTTAATTTTGGTTTTGAAATGAAGAAGTTACGACCTCCCGAAATTTAGATAAAAAATTGAATTTTTTTCCATGAAAGTAGATATAAAACCCCTAAACTTCATCACATGATAACTTTTATGTTTAATGCTTTCCATTTGATATGATTGGATAGATTTTCTCGCGACCTTTCCAATGATATAAAGATAATTAATTTTGGACTTGAAATGAAAAAGTTATGGCCTCTCGAAATTTGATCGAAAATCTTGTATGAAATTAAAGATAATGAACAATAACCTTTTGCCATTTCCACTCTCATCCAGATCTGTTGGTATCCCAAACACAGTCTTACAAATTAATATTGTAACATCTGACCACAGAGAAGAACTATGAACGTCGAAATTAAATGTCCAATCATAATTTTTTTAAGGACGACGTGGCGGGATGACGAGGCCCCCCATTTTTTTTATTAATTAAAAAAATTTATTTTAGCTTGGTTCTACACGTGAGATAGCGTTTGAGACTCGATTTCAATTCAGAAAAATTGCAGATTGATCCTTGAATTATTCTTGTTTTTTCAGTATAATTAAATTAATTTTTGGATAGTTATTTTTTTTATTTAATGCTTAAAATAAGTTTGTAAAAAACTTTAAAAATATTTTTGTTAATTTGATTAAATTATGAATTTTTTATGAAATCAATAATATTTATTAAATGATATTTGGCTTGTGAGAGTTATTTTTCGAAGTGCTCTCATTTTTTTTAAATGAAAAATATTTCGAAAGTATTTAAAATACCATGTTTTATATACGTTCATGAGTTGTGTGGATTTTTTATTAGATTATGTGATCCATTATGATTTGTTTTAAATTTTTGTGCTTGATCAAATATAACTGAATCTATGCGCACATAACATCCTTAGAGAGAATGCTAGAAAAGAAGGGATATGGAACTTGTTGAAAAACTACGTATTTATTAAAATTAATAAATGAATCTGAAACATAACCCAATGGAATACATGAATAGTTTGTGACGTTTTTGCTGATAAGAAGAATATGAGAATTCTGATATCACTTCTCATTTGTTGGGATTGTGTTGCAATAGATATTAAAGTGAGATTAAGAATTTGTATAATAAAACTTAAATGATTTAAGATTTATCCTTTGATAATAATTTAAATTATTTTCTGGAAGAATTAATTTGTGATATCATGATATATAGAATAAGTGGATAAATGTGCTTATTTATACTTTTATTGTACATTATGGAATTACCTTATTGAATTGCACGATATTTATTAATTCGTGAATTGTTATGAATGCTAATGTCAGTAGAATTGGTGAGATTCTTAGACCTATTGATTGTTAGTTAAGTGATAGTTCGATGATAAAAAGATCTAGAAACAAATTTCACCTAAAATTATTTGATTCACTAACTGAGTGGAAGTTCTCAAGTTGGAATGTAATTCTCACTTAGTACCTATGGAATTTTACGTTATGAAGTTAAGTTTATGATAGTGAAACAATAGGATTCCGGACGATGATTGTGAATATAGTGAAGAACTATCGTATATATTAATTTACATTAATGTAAAATGATATATGTGCATAAATGGCCATTGATTGAGAATAAAAATGTCTCTAAAATCTAACAGATCATGGCATCAAAATCGATAGTTGTTGACCTTAATAAATGTGACAAGCTAAATGCGATAACATTTGACATGATAAGATTTAAAGTATAGTAGATGAGCATGATGCTTTAGAGAGCATCAACCACACAATAGTAGACTTGATGTATGTCATATTACTCTAGAGAATAAATATCGAGAACTTTGTCAAGTACAAAAAAATATAGATTCTAGTGTTTGAGCATTTGAATTATTAAGTTCTATTATAGATAATCGTTTCTTCTCCAATGTGATTGAACTGAGATGTTAACATAGTGTTAACAATTTTTTGTTGGTCACAGTTCTTTTAGATGAGTAGTAAGTTTAAATTAGTCTCTTCTCAACCTATGGGAACTTTGAAAGTCAATGCGACTTCCAAATTGAAACACCAATTTTCTCAATTGATACTATCCTCTGTGTGAGTTAAAAGATGCGCGACTTGATGTTGCTAAGTCTCAAAGACATGCTTATGTAGCAATGTTCTAGTTCATATGAGATTCTCAATCTTAAGTATTAAATGAATTAGAACAAATACGAGATAGATAAGGAGACTAGAAAGGAACCAAGAAAAACATATCATATCGTAAGTACATTTAAGTGATTTTGGTAGATGATCAATATTTTAAAAGTTAAAGTGCTTCGATCATACGATATGAATTTCTTAGCTTGAAAGTAGTTAAACTAAATGTTATTGCACTTGAATATATTCCTCTAGGTGTTGTTTACGTGTCAACACTATATATGTTGGATCTTATCTTGCATGTATAGTTGATTCAAGAGTTAAAAAATCACTTTATATGAGATCAAAAAGTGTATTTAGTCTATTGTCGAATCTTTGACTTGATACAAAATAGAAATAAAAAAATAATGAAGATGGAGTGGAGGTTTATTTGACTGATAGATGCAACTTAGTATTGCGAAGTGGAGAAAGCGACCTCCTTTTTTTTTTGGATAAGGTAAGTGACTTCCTATTTGATATTAAAATAATATCAAAGATTCTACTAAACTTGATCTCAATTGTTCTTCTGAGAGTGGTTTCTAACTTGAATTTATACTTGATAATTCTGTTCATACTCACAGTTGTGAAGTTTATTATGGTTCTGGATATTTTTACAATGGTTTGATGCTTTGCGTTGAGAAAATCATTCAAAACTACAAGAGTTAAACTTTTATATAGTAAATCCATCCAAATTTCTTTGCGAGATAGAGATGGCATTTCAATTGTGCCTCTGATTTTCATAAGTTGAAGATATTGTATTGATTTAGACTTTATTGAAAGAGAGTAGAAAATTAGATTATGAAAGTAAAGACTTTGATTGTTCGAGAGAGTGAATCTTTATCACGAAAGATCAATGATACAGGAAATGAAAGAGAAATTCTTATTTATTGATTATTCCTCTATTAGTTACTAGTTCGACCCTAATGCGAAATTAAAATTAACAAGCAACAAGTCACTTTTAATTGTTTTTAGATGGTTAGTCAATCAATTCAATTTTTCTATGGTTTGAATACCGCAATTATATAGAAAACAGTAAATAACACAAAATATGATAACGGATAAAACCCTTAACTTGGTAAAAACTCGGGGGACCAAGTCAATAGTTTCTACTATAGACAATGTGATCTTACAATATGATCTCCTTTAGAAAATCTACTAGACTCCCTGTTCTTGCAATCTCCAAGATTCGTTGAAACGTGCTTCACTCACATCTACTCCCGATTTTCTGAAATTGTCTATCTCATGTGTACCACCAAGAATGCCTTGTTCTTATACTCTTCCAGTGCTTGCTGTCCAACCTCCCTCAATCGAGAGCATGAATCTTTATCACGAAAGATCAATGATCTAGGAAATGAAAGAGAAATTCTTATTTATTGATTATTCCTCTATTAGTTACTAGTTCGACCCTAATGCGAAATTAAAATTAACAAGCAACAAGTCACTTTTAATTATTTTTAAATGGTTAGTCAATCAATTCAATTTTCCTATGGTTTGAATGCCGTAGTTATATAGAAAACAGTAAATAACACAAAATATGATAACGGATAAAACCCTTAACTTGGTAAAAACTCGGGGGGACCAAGTCAATAGTTTCTACTATAGACAATGTGAACTTATAATATGATCTCCTTTAGAAAATCTACTAGACTCCCTGTTCCTACAATCTCCAAGATCCGTTGAAACGTGCTTCACTCACATCTACTCCCGATCCTCTGGAATTGTCTATCTCATGTGGACCACCAAGAACGCCTTGTTCTTATACTCTTCCTGTGCTTGCTGTCCAACCTCCCTCAATTTTCAGCAATTCTGAAAGTTATTGAGAAAGTACCTTCCTGAATATGAATTTAGGAAGTGGGTGTTTTTGGATTCTTCAATTTGATGTTATCCCAAAGTGTGGTTGAATGATCTCAAGATTGAAAATGATAAATAACAAATGATGAATGTTTTCTTTGATATCTAAAGAATGATATGAGGTAAAAGAATAATAAATAACCACACACAAAAAGTGCAAGGGCTTGATTATTTATAGTAAAATGTAGTTAGGTAGTCTAGGCCAATTAAAACTCTTTAAAACGCGAACTAGGGTTTCCTCGGGAAACACTGTTGCTCGAGCGATAGCTCAGTGATATGCTAGCAACAACTGAACAATTATCGATATTTTTATCATAACTTTCTCTCCCAATGTCCGATTAATATGATTAAATGAGTTGGAAAGCTAATTTAAAGTTCTACAATTCTTCTAGAAATAGCCTTATCTATATTCTAATGTTTTCTATGTGAAAAATGCATTGCAAGTTGAGGCTGAGAATTTGGAGCATAACTTGTGCGGCTCTTTGACACTCTTTAAATTTCTAATTGTATTCCCTTGATCATATGTGATCTTCTTAACATCTTGGACTCCTTCGAGGGCTATACTATCAACCAAATAACTCTTTGACTTTTACAACTATTTTTTAATAGTCATTTTGTCCAAAGAATTGTCAATACATTAAAAATCTAACAAACTCCTCCTTTAACATTCCGTGACAAAACTATACAATATAAGTTAATGACGTAAAAATAAAATTAATGTATGCCTTGTGCATTTCTTTTTAAACCCGTTTCCAAAAAATCAATAACTCAGATACACAGTGTAAAAGCACGTGATATAGAAAATATGACACTTAAAACCAACTATCATAAATATGCTAGCTAATTGAGAAGTAATACTAATTTTAATCAAAACACTAACTGAAACATTAATATCACCAAACATCAAAACTCAACAAGCTATGCATTATAATATGGAGTGCAAAAAATAATAATAAAAAATCATATCAATCATCTCTCCCCCTTACTCATCTCTCTCCTAAAATGCCAAATGCAAAAAATTCAAGCCCAATTTATACAGGGCCACTAGGCCCTGTGTAACTATCTTTATCCCTATATGCACATTGAGGTCAGTGTACGCTCCCTCACAATAGATAGGGCCCACGATCAATAAAAAAATTGTCTCCTATTGTGAGGGAGGCTTTACACCGGGGTCAAACATAGCAAAACCCGTGTATATAAATTGTGAAGTTGACATGTCTTTTCACTCTCTACAAACACAGTCGTCTATCTCGTAAATTTGTACACGTATTAGTTATCCGGTGTTTGATTCTGCTTGAAGAAACCGATGCCAACTACCAACACTAGGACCACGATTGAAATATGCATGAAATTTCCATGAAAGTACAGCCACAGGGCTGCCGATCTTTCGCATTGAATTGTCTTCGTCCAAATATTCCTTTCTTGTCTATATATATCGAAACATTTGGCTTCTCTTCTTGGAATACAGAATCATTTAAACTATCTATTTCTCTCTCTTTCTCTCCATCTCAAACACATTGGGTCCTTCTTGTTGACTTGTTGCAAATTGCAATTTCCCCTTCTCGTAGGACTCTCATGGACTTTCCATTTTCCCATTGTCTCTCATAGTCTACACCCACGTGCAGAAATTTTCAACAATATGGTGACTGTCCATAAAAACTGTAACAAACTTGAATGTCATATAAGAGACGTTGAATTAATCAAATGCATATGAAAAGAAGCTTTAAAGAGAGGATATGTGAATAGTAAAAACAGATCATGGATTCCCATTGATTTTGTTTAGTGATTCTCAACAAACAAATGCCTAAAATCTCATCGAAAGGAAAGGAATATTGTATTATTTATAAGAATATAACCCAAATCAAAATATATATTGACTAAAAATTAATCGAAAAAAAACATTGTACAATAGTACAAGCACAACTCATTACGATGTTCATGTCTCTTTTGTCATCACGCACAAATTATTCTACTATATTTCAGTTATTAGAGTAGAAAAATGAGAAATAAACTTGCATCCATAAAAACAATAAATACTTGTGATTTTAATCAAACAAACATAAAGATAAAGGAGAATTCCTTTTCAAAATAGAAGAAGACATAATGCATAAAGCTTGACATTGTCATTTAGAAGAAAACATAAAGCATTTGTTGCTGGAGCGTATTATATTTTAATAAAGACATACTAGTTTTCTTCTTACCTTTTTCCCCCCATTTTTAAGCCAATATATCCAACGAACTATAATTAGATCCTAAAATCAACAGTCATCAAATCTATCTAAAAACTATCAATACGCTACATATGTACCATGCAATTTTGATACCACGTCCTTGTTCTTCATAGTCACAATATAAAAACGATAAAAACACGTGATGGGAATTAGGTGGATGAAACCACTTTGCTTTTTATGTGTGAATTAGAGACCCCTATATGAACTTATTAAGAAAAATCCTCAAACGACTTTCTTGTACTTTTCTTTACTTCATTTTCTAACTTGATCAATTTTAGACGTCTTTTATCATAGAATTTCCTATTCTTTTACATATAAAACACCACCAATCCTAATATGTCCAACTGTCTCTCCATTTATTGGCCGACTCCATCTAGAAGTAAATCTGAACCCATAGGACTTCTTAATTAGTCAACACATCATTTCTCTTCATTTTCCTCCAGTACTTTCGTCACGACAACTTCGATTAGAATTGAGTACCCAGACAAAGGTTTTTTGAGATATAAGATGGTCAAATTTTATTTTTAATAATATATTTCATCATATTCATAATTTTCACTTGCTTTTTAACTTCAAATTTCATCAATTTTTATATTAAAACATGCTAAAACTCGTAATGTGAGGTTAAAAAGTTGATAAAAATTGTTAGATCTCGTGAGTTGCGTTGTTAATATTGAAGTTGGACCAGTTCAAAATTTGATAAAATTTTAGCATAGTTTTATGGAACAAGAGCTAATAGAATATCCCTATTTGGAGTAGCTAAAACTCAATTTTTTTTTAGATTTTGATGAAAAATGATGAAAAGTGTGATTGAACAATTGTGGATTCTATGATTTCTGTAGTTAAAATTAATTGTTGACTTTTATTTATATTTCTATCAACTTTTTAAGTTAGGCTAACCCACTGTTTATCCCCATTTTTGGAGATAATGTATTTTGGAATTGTGATGTTTTAGAGAATAAAAAATAGGGAATTTTTTTAAATTTATGTGTAAAATTATTTATGAGACAACGTATGATTTAAAATGAATTTTAAAAAATGAGTTTTTAGAAAAATGAAAATACTAAAATAGGAGCTATATGTCGAAATCATGCTACATTACCAAGGCCACATAAGCCCAAGAACTATCACATGGGGCCAGGTTGTACAGGGCCGCTAGGCCCTACGCAACTATCTTTATCTCTATATGTATATTGAGGTCGGTGTACACCCCCTCATAATAGGGGGGGCTCACGATCAATAAAAAAAATATGAGCTCCTATTGTGAGGGAGACTTTACATTGGAGTCAAACATAGCAAAACCCGAGTGTATAAATTGTCAAGCTGAGATGTCTTTTCACTCTGTACAAAAACAATCGTCTATCTCCTAAATGACGAAGAGAAATAAATAAACAAAATATAACAACTCAAATATGCAGCTGATAGCATACATACGCATAATCAATGATTAGTAAGCTTTCCCACATACTCAGTTCAAGTTTAAATAGAGTAAATTATATAAATGACTCATGTGTGTTAAGTGTGACCAATTTCTTGTGAACAAGACTTCAAACTTTAAATTTGTGAGAAAGAACATGTTAAATATCACTATTAAATAAGTTGATTCATCTACCAATGAAAGTCAACCAGAAACAACATACCAGGACATATACATAAAACTCATTTTCTCGTATATTATTCTTTTCTCCCCCTGATTTTGAGCTTATTTTTCTGACAATTTATATTTTTCTTTTCAAATTCATCATTTTTCTCTTCACTTTTTAACATCTTATGTGTAGACTCTTTTTCATTAAGCGACTAAGATGATCTCTGTAACGAGTTTTAGGTTGATAATTCCAAATCAATTGACCATAGAGCATCAGGCTATGAGAAACCATTCGAGCTTGATTACTCGAGTCAAATAGGTTTCGAAAAAGAGTATAAGATAACACACACTTTATTTTACTTTTCAGGAGAATTTACTAGAGCTTAGGTCAACTAAGTTAAGGTCAATTCATATTCAAGGTCATTTTACAAACAGATGACTGCATCCCAAATTTCATACACACGGTTAAGACTCATGACAAGATCACAGTATGTGTGATGCAAATGGTACATGAAGAAACATATATTAAGTACTCCACATAAATCTAAAGAAAGTAATAAAATATGCTACAACACATCAGTTGAAGAAAAAAATCCTCTTTCTTATTCTTCAATTATTTTTTCAAAAAAAAAATAAAAATCAAACAACTTAAAACAAAATAGGAAAAAAAATTGAGATGCATGCTGTAATAAATAAAACACAGTGATAAAGCACAAGCATGCATCAAAAGTACCTAATCAGTTAGGTAAACTAATGCTCTTACATTTAAAAGTACCGTGATCTATCTCAAGATCTTTCAGATAACTATTTTTCACACAAACTTGCCTAGTGGAAGAATTAATCCTAGTAACTGTGTCATTAACTTGGTCAATTGACTCACCTGACTAGTAAAGAAGTCAATCCTACCACCAAACTCTTAATTTTTATTTCTATTTAAGATCTGACGTCTATTTCTATTCAGGAATTTATGACACTTAGGCCTTATATGTTCTAATTCTCCACAGTTGAAACAAGTAGAAAAAAATTTAGAAAAAAATCTTAGATTTCAGATTTTGAACCTTAAGTGGAGGAAACCTATGTTGTACCGATGATTTCAGTCTTCAGACACCTACATTCTTGGTCATGTTCCTATTGAAGGGCTCGTGGCACTTAGGTCTTATGTATCCTACCTTTAGGGTTGTCAATGGATTGTATTTTGATCCGAATACGATGAAATTAATGGGAGATGAATTTAAGATCTCAATTCGATAATCCGATCAAGATCCGAATTCGATAATTCGTTAATTAAATATATCAAATATTGATGTAGGTCAATCCGATCTGAAAACAATTCGATCCGATTTGTTATAAATAATTGAATCGGTAAAATATTTTTATGGCATGTTATTTGTCACTAAAATAAATAAATTTAGAATAAAAAAGTCATCAAATTCAAAAAATAAAAAAAAATTTGAGAAATTTTTAATTATTAAACCTGTTTAAAAATTAGAAAAATTGGAAAAACAATAATAAATAAATAAAAAGTTGATTCCAACATTGATTTTTTTTTCCTAATTTGTTTAATTTCGGATCGTATATCTAATAACAAAGCAAAACGGATATGAATTTAAAAATTAAATATTCGTTGGAATATCTGATCGGATCGGATCGGATATAGGCATATCCGATCCATATCTAATCCATTGACATCCCTACCTACCTTACTATAGTGGTGACACGTAGGGATGAACCAAGAAGCAACTCTAGGTTTCAAATTTTGAACTTTAGTCTTTGAGGCATGTATAAACTTATTGTTAGAATATGAAGTAGTATGAGAATTTGTTTCATTATCGTCAAAATCTCTTCTATTCCCAGCTGGTTTGTGCAGACCTATTATATTATCAATTTTTTTTTTTTAGATTCGCTCAAAAAAGTTTGAAGTTGAGAATTTGATTTTCAAGATCATTCGTAAAAGATTTAACTTTGACATTTAATGACTCTTTTTCA
This sequence comes from Fraxinus quadrangulata, assembly GCA_903798255.1. Classification (NCBI taxonomy): domain Eukaryota; kingdom Viridiplantae; phylum Streptophyta; class Magnoliopsida; order Lamiales; family Oleaceae; genus Fraxinus; species Fraxinus quadrangulata. The sequence continues at coordinate 30,036 of CAIGRB010064871.1, forward strand.
ACCTTTAATTCATTCAAACATTTAGTCAACTCCTCAAGTTTGGCTATAAGACCCTCTTTTTCTAATTCAAGTGCATTAACCTTTTTAAGCACGACTTTATTCATCTTCTTAATTTTAAAACTCTCCTCAAATAATTGATCATAAGCCTCCCGAAGTTCCACATCACACTCAGATCTCGAATCATAAACTGATTGACTCATCTAGACAAAATTTTGGATCAATGATCACTATTAGGCTCTGATACCACTTGTTAGTTACTAATTCAACCCTAATGTGGAAATAAAATTAACAATTAATAAACAACAAGTCATTTTTACTTGTTTCTAGATGGTTAGTCAATTAATTCAATTTTCATATGGTTTGAATGCGTAGTTATATAAGAAGCAGCAAATAACACAAAATATGATGACGGAGAAAACCCTTAATTTAGTAAAAAACTCTGAGACTAAGGTAGTAGTTTCCACTATAGACAATGTGAACTTACAATATGATATCCTCTAGAAAATTCACTAGACTCGCTGATCTATCTCCAAGATTCACTGAAGCATGTTTCACTCATATCTGCTCCCGATCTTCTAGAATTGTCTATCTCATGTGGATCACTAAGAACGCCTTGTTCTTGTACTCTTTCCGTGCTTGCTGTCCAACCTTCCTCAATTTTCAACAACTCTGAAAGCTATTGAAAAAGTATATTTCTGAATATGAATTTAGGAAGCGGATGTTTTGGATTTTTCAATTTGATATTTTCTCAAAGTGTGGTTTAATGATCTCAAGAATGAAAAATGATAAATCACAAAGAATGAATGGTTTCTTAGATATCTAAAGAATGATATGAGGCAAAAAAATAATAAACAACCACACAAAAAAATGCAAGAGCTTGAATATTTATAGTAAAAGGTAGTTAGGCAGTCTAGGCCTATTAAAACTCTTTAAAACATGAACTAAGATTTCCTCGGGAAACACTGTCGCTCGAGCGATAGCTCAGCGACAGGCGAGCAACAGCTGAAAAATTGTCAGTATGTTTATTATAACTTTATCTCCCAATATCCGATTAAGATAATTTAAAATACGTTGGAAAGCTAATTTAAAGTGCTACAATTCTTCTAGAAATAGCCTTATATATATTCTAATATTTTCTATGTGAAAATGCATTGCAAGTTGCGGCTGAGAATTTGGAGCATAATTTGTGCGGCTCTTTGACACTCTTTAAACTTCTATTTGCGTTCCCTTGATCATATGTGATCTTCTTGACATCTTGGACTCATTTAAGGACTATATTACCAACCAAATAACTCCTTGACTTTTACAACTATTTTATAACAGTCATTTTGTCTAAAGAATTGCCAACACACTAAAAACCTAACATCCTCGATCACCAATAATTATATTGTTTATTGGGAAGAAAGAATGAAATATTACTGAATGTGATGGGACTTGAGATAATACAGTCCAATTTACGTATTTTCTTTTGGAAAGAGTATTGTTTAAATGTAACATGTCACTTAATGGAGTTTTCTCAATATTAGTACCTTCAGAATATATAAGCTTTGAACATGTAGATAACCAAATATGAGTTGTCATAGACCCCTAATCGACTATGTAATTTCTTGATAATGAGTTTAAGGACATGAGTCTATTAAAAATAAGATATATATCTATGAGATCACATAACGGTCCAAATGATACTTGTTCATAAGTAAAATTTTGGGTAGATATCGAGTCACAATATATGATATTTGACATTTTTCCTAGTAAGAGACAAAAGTTTGGAGAATATTATTAAAATTAATATTATGTGTATTAGTGAATCAGTTTTGATTACAAATGAGTTATTTTAAATTTCTGATTCAAGTGGGAGTAATCTGTCTCCGAGTAGAAACTATCTTTTTTCAATAATTCAATCCCTTAATCATACGAGTACAAAGAGGAAAAATTGATGAAAGATATGGAAGTATATGTATGGAGTATAAAATTTTAACCTTATCTGGGATTTGTGGACATTCTAATTGGACATTGAGTTTATTGAGAACATTCAGGTTATTGAAGACTAAGTGAAAGACTAATGAATATATGATAAATAAAACTCATTCTTCTGAAAATTTTTATACTCAATATAAGTCTATTAAGTTAGATAACCTTTTTTATGACATTGAGATTTACATTTGTACACGTATACTAGTCCTAATAGTGTGATTAAATTTAGAGTTATATCAAATAGACCTAGAGACTGTATTTTATTCTCAAATGAGAATTAAATGAAGAGATCCACATGATTTGACTTGTAGAATTTATGTTAAAGGCTTTTTAGTATTATGATAACTTTATATTTACACTCAAAAGCCTAATACAATCATTTTAACAGTGGTACTTAGTTTTTAATATGGTTTAAATCTTATAAAAATTTCATCATCTGGATGAAAATCAATGTATTTATGTAAATGTTTGATGGTAGGTCGTAATTCTAATTTTGATGACATTGAATTGGCTAAGTATGAAAAGGAGTGTATAGAAATCATTTTGAAATGATTGTCTTCAATCTTTGAGACAAACGACATGAATTTAACAAATTGTATATTTTGTATTAAAAAAAGATTATTTTAGTCTTCTTATTCTATCACAAAATTTGTATACTATAAAGACTAAAATATATTTAACTGTAGAATTGCTACCATGTTGATACTCCCATATCGGAAGGCGACCATATGGGTCTTCATAAATATCCAAAGATTCCATAAGTGCACAAAGAAATATCCAGAGAATCATATATAATACGATTAGGGGTTAGAAATATGCTATGATGTATACTTGTCCTAACATTTGTCGTGCCATAAATCTAGTCAATAGGTATCGATGTTATCTTTAGAAAGGATATTGTGGTATCTAAAGGGCGTCGCTGTCAGTTATTCTATTTTATTGTTGAGATAATAACTTATTATTGGAATAGATATGCAAATGTCGACTAATAATGAGAGTTAGTCGAGTATAAATATCACTAGACTTGTGCACTCTTGCTATATAGAGTCGAAAGAAATATAACTTGCAGTGTATATTTTGATAGCTAAAGAAATTGTTTGGTATAGATATATTGTGCATCTAATGATACTAATTGTGAATATGAGATCTATAATATTTATGCAGTTATCTCACGTGCTAAGGATCTCAAGTATCAAGATGGAACCAAACACTTGATAGTATTTTCGTGAGACACATTAACAAAGAAAGTGTCTTTGCACTATATCTAAGTAAATGATGATATGTAATTATCATACTCTGAACATGTCTAGAAATATATTTGTTGGTAATATTGAATCTCTAGAATTGCATAGAATATGATACTTAGTATATCAGAAAACTCTTGATTGAATTTTTGTTATGGTCATAGATGAACAATTTTAAGTTTATGTATAATCTATTGATGGGATTAAGAGATAATGATCTGCATTTACAATGTCGAACAGGTTGAGATTGACTCACTCACACGAGCAATCGCTTCAAACACTTTAGGATGTACTGAGATGAGACAAAGTGATCATATTGTGTACATGATCCTGTCGCCTTGATGAGATATAAAGATGTGATTACAATAAGTAATCGAAATGAATTTTGCTATCCATTACACTTGTTTAGTAGTGAGATTGAGTTCTGGATTTGAGATTACCGGGGGAATGAACATTAGGAAAACTTAAGTTAGGCATCGATGAATACTCAAACTAGGGTCTATATGGTGTTATTTGTTTTTAAAGAATATGACATACGTCTTAAAAAAATGAGAAAACACTATAGCACATCATTCATACCATGCTTGCTTTTACAACTAATATTGGGTAAATGAGTGAATAGATACATGCTTCCTTATTGTGTGAGACCTTGAAATTTATATAACTCATATATACATTTATAACTCCTGACTCTTTTTTGAGATTTTATTTATATGTTGCTACTTTAGCATATTATCAATGATTATGATTGATTTGGCTTGATGAGACATGCAAAAGCAACTGATTTAAATTCGAAAGATTTGAGTAGACAAGGAAAATTATTTTGAACTACATTTATATTTGTATTCATCGATTAGACAATTATGTTTAACCCTTTAAGATATAAAACACAATTGTGAATACAATGATATCATATGGGGTTCAAGTATATTCCATAAATATTCGAGGGGTCGAAAATATTTGAATTAATGTTGAAAAATGAGTTTGAGATATAACAAGATGTAATATTCCTCTAATAGAGCTACTATATATCACTAACATGTTTATAGTACCGTGAATTCTAATTTATACTTGCTAGTCACACGATTTATTTGTCGTATGAATCTTTGTGAAGTAAGTCTTGAGAATAATCTAAAGTGTGATATTCATTATTACTTGTGATTCGGGTTAAGCCCATTATGTGCCAGTGAGAGATGTTAAAAAGATGGATCATGCATCGTCAATATGGAATGAATCGACCCACAAGATATTAGAAGAGTTGGAGGGGATACAATTTCCTATAACCACCCTTAACTCCCATACAACCTCCAATGGTTATTGTCTAGAAAAAAAGAGAGAAAAGATGACGAGAATGGTGAAATTCGTATGTGAAAATACTTCAAAAATTGAAAATGCCCTAAAATAACTATTTTTGCATGAAAACTTACAAAATAAGGCATTTAGACTGTAGATAAAAAATTCATTCAATTGTGATCGGGATTGTGACCATTGAAGAAAATGAAAATGCAGATTTTGGAGTTTTGAAATGCAAGGTAATCAACCACACAAAAGTCTTGAAATTCATTCTTTTAATGATTTTTTTTACCTTAATTCATGTTTAAGTATGCTTCGAAATCCTACAAGAGCTATCTAGGAACTATTAATACCCTACACATGTAGCATGTAACTATGATGCCATGTCCTTGTTCTGCATAGTCGCAACACAAAAACAATGAAAAACTACCAATAGCTCAAAGTTTTGAGTTTGGGATGCCACCAACACGTGATAGGAATTTCGAGGATGATAACCACCTTACTTTTTATGTGTGAATTAGACAAACCTGTCAATAATCCTAAAGAGAAAAATTCTTTAACAACTTGTATTTTGTCTTTACTTCATTTTCTAACTTGATGGCAACTGTCTCTCAACATGTTGGTCCACTCTAAAGGAGGTTGACCCTTCATTTTAACTTTTCATCATTTCTCTTCATTTTCCTCTGGTCCCTTAAGCACGAGAACCTCAATCAAATTTGAGTTATTGAATCCACGTCTTTTACTTACTTTTAACCGCATATTTGAGGGGATTCATAAATTTATGATCTTAAAATCTTTTCAAACAAACTGGACTTATGTAAAACAAATTTTTATCTCGAACTACATACGATTCAAATTGTATTAATCCATTTAGAATTGTTGTAAATTCTATAACACTAGACAATATTATGAATAATAATTAAGGTTTCGTTAGTATATTTTTTCGGTTGACAAGCATGTGTCAACAAGTCTATCAAAGCTCCTTCTACATTAATGGCTTGTTTGTCAAAGATTTTGTTAAAAAGTTTTAACATATTTTAATAAAAGTTGAATGAAACACGTGGTTTAAATTTTTTATAAAAATTATGGGTTACATGAAATGTGTAGTTAAAATTAAATTTGATTAGTCCAATATGTGTGTGCACGCATAAAATCTCAATCCCACAAGCCATTTTTACTTTATAAACACGAGTAATGCTACATGTAGATAATCATTTACAAATGAATAATATTATTCGCAGTGAAAATTACCGGTAGTCTTTCTATGTGGCATATATGTGGCGATTTATAATTCGGTACATTAATGTGGTAATTGTTTAATGACATGTCACAATATGCCATATAGGAGGATTATCGATAATTTTCACTACGAATAGCAGTACTCTTTACAGATAGATATATAGATTGGTCACATGGCATTATATTGAAAAATATTTTTTGTATATAACTATTTACATAATATTTTACATAATGATGTGGCGTCAAAATGTAAGTGGGTAAGTTATTTAATTGATGAAATTTTTGTCCAATAAATTGTTATGTACATGTAGCACAACCCTGAAATTTAACTTATTTCCTTTCTCTCTCTCTCTCTCTCTCTCTCTTCAAAAACAGTTTTTTTTTTTTTTCTCTTTCCGTGCGCATATAATTATGTACAAATAAAATTGCTTATGAAGACAATCAGCTTCCTAAATTCGTGCAAGAGTTTTGTTAAATACTTGGTTTTAATTATCCCTTGTTGATTCTATGAAAAAGAAAACGATGCCGACTTTCCAACTCTATGATGGATGTGTATGCAAGCAATTTCCAAGAAACTATAGAGCCGCCGATCTTTCACACTGAATAAAGTCGAAAATATTAGTCTCGTCTCGTCTATATATGAGTTTACATCGATTTCTTCTCTTTCAATATAGAAACTTTCTATTTCTTTCTCTCTATCTCAAACACACGGTGACTAAGGAGTTGATCAATCCTGATTATCCCCTATAATATGGAGCAGAATGGGATGAATTACAAGACCAAGGAGTTGATCAATTCTGATTATCCCAACACTACATTTTCTGAGATTACCAGCAAATTCAAACCATACCATTTCGTGACTCCGGTTCGATCAGGAGCCATCAAACGCAGAATCTTTACGGCCCTCTTCTGCAAATTGATGAATTTCTTGCAAATCACGTTTCCTGAATGTTTTAGGGATCATGAAAACATGCATATCAGTAAGCATATGAGATAATAATCTATTTCTCTGTTGTCTACGACTACAAGTAATTGATCTGTTCAGTTTCGATATGGTTAGTACTTTGTTCTTGGTGGCTATGGTTTTGTTTTGTTTTCGAAGGGTTAAAACCCTATTGGTCATCACACAAATTTTACATTTGCTTTAGTTATATCATTATCTGCGAAATTAATGATTTTGTTGTGTGTCTAATGATGAAGCCGAGTTGTAACTTATAAAAGTTGTAATTTTCATAATAAAGGATTAGTTTTAATTTTCAATTTTCATTGTCTTTATTTCAGTTTTAACATAAAATTAAAACTAATAATTTCGAGCAGCTTACATATTAAATGGATTAACTTTTCATTATTTTTCCCTATAAAAGGGATTGATTTTCATAACATGAGAAATAGAATGCTCCTTTTTAATGGCTCAAATAAGTATAACGCTTATCGAGACCTGGATTAATTAGATTTTCCTCGATTCTCAAACGCGGGATGAGATACAGTATTTCTTGGTCATTACTCCTTACAGAGGACTGGTGGGTCCTTCTTGTTTTGACTCGTTGCAAATTGCAATTTCCCTTTACCGTGGGACTCTCATGGACTTTCCATTTTCCCATTGTCGCTCATAGTCTACTCCCACATGCATAAATTTTCAACCATATGGTGACTGTCCATAAAAAGTGTAACAAACTTTAATGTCATACAAGAGTCGTTGAATTAATCAAATGAATATGAAAAGAAGCTTTAAAGAGAGGATATACGAATAGTAAAAAAGTTCGTGGACTCCCATTGATTTTGTTTAGTGATTCTCAACAAACAAATGCCTTAAATCTCATCGAAAGGAAAACAATATTGTATTATTTATAAAAATATCGCACAAATCAAAATATATATTGACTAAAAATTAATCGGAAAAAATTGTACAATAGTACAAGAACAACACATTACGATGTTCGTGTCTCTTTTGTCATCATGCACAAATTATTCTACTATATTTCAGTTATTAGAGTAAAAAAATGAGAAATAAACTTGCATACATAAAAACAATAAATACTTATGATTTTAATCAAACAAACATAAAGATAAAGGAGAATTCCTTTTCAAAATAGAAGAAGACAACATATTTGGAGAAGGAAACTGGGAAGATCGGATTGTGCAGAGCAAGCATTTGTCGCTGGAGCGTACTATATTTTAATAAAGACATACTAGTTTTTTTTTTTTCCTTTCCGGTTTAAAGTCAATATATCCAACGAACTATAATTAGATCCTAAAATCAACAGTCATCAAATCTATCTAAAAACTATCAATACGCTACATATGTACCATGCAATTTTGATACCACGTCCTTGTTCTTCATAGTCACAATATAAAAACGATAAAAACACGTGATGGGAATTAGGTGGATGAAACCACTTTGCTTTTTATGTGTGAATTAGAGACCCCTATATGAACTTATTAAGAAAAATCCTCAAACGACTTTCTTGTACTTTTCTTTACTTCATTTTCTAACTTGATCAATTTTAGACGTCTTTTATCATAGAATTTCCTATTCTTTTACATATAAAACACCACCAATCCTAATATGTCCAACTGTCTCTCCATTTATTGGCCGACTCCATCTAGAAGTAAATCTGAACCCATAGGACTTCTTAATTAGTCAACACATCATTTCTCTTCATTTTCCTCCAGTACTTTCGTCACGACAACTTCGATTAGAATTGAGTACCCAGACAAAGGTTTTTTGAGATATAAGATGGTCAAATTTTATTTTTAATAATATATTTCATCATATTCATAATTTTCACTTGCTTTTTAACTTCAAATTTCATCAATTTTTATATTAAAACATGCTAAAACTCGTAATGTGAGGTTAAAAAGTTGATAAAAATTGTTAGATCTCGTGAGCTGCGTTGTTAATATTGAAGTTGGACCAGTTCAAAATTTGATAAAATTTTAGCATAGTTTTATGGAACAAGAGCTAATAGAATATCCCTATTTGGAGTAGCTAAAACTCAATTTTTTTTTAGATTTTGATGAAAAATGATGAAAAGTGTGATTGAACAATTGTGGATTCTATGATTTCTGTAGTTAAAATTAATTGTTGACTTTTATTTATATTTCTATCAACTTTTTAAGTTACGCTAACCCACTGTTTATCCCCATTTTTGGAGATAATGTATTTTGGAATTGTGATGTTTTAGAAAATGTATTGTTAAAAAATAAGAAAAAAAAATTTAGTTTACATGTAAAATTTTTTATGAGATAATGTATGGTTTAAAATATATTTAAAAAAAATGAGTTTTTAGAAAAATGAAAATACTAAAATAGGAGCTATATGTATGAATCATGCTGCATTACCAAGGCTACAACTATCTTTATCGATACATGTACATTGAGGTAGTTGTACACCCTACGATCAATAAAAAAATTGTGAGCCCTTATTGTGAATAAGGCGTTATACCGGGGTCAACCATAGCTAAACACGTGTATATAAATTGTCAAGCTGGCATGTTCACTCTCTCAAACACAGTTGTCTATCTTCTAAATTTGTACACGTATTAGTTATCCGGTGTTTGATTCTGCTTGAAGAAACCCATGCCAACTGTCAACACTAGGACCAGGATTGAAATATGCATGAATTTCCATGAAAGTACAGCCCAGGGCCGCAGATCTTTCACACTGAATTGTCTTCGTACAAATATTCCTTTCTCGTCTATATATATCGAAACATTTGGCTTCTCTTCTTGGAATACAGAATCATTTAAAGTATCTCTCTCTCTCTCTGTGTCTCTCTCTCTCTCTCTCAAACACACAGTTACAAAGGTGTTGATCATCCCCCATAGATATGGAGCAGAGTGGGATGGATTACAAGGCCAAGGAGTTGATCAGTTCTGACTATCCCAACACTACATTTTCTGAGAATAGCAGCAAATTCAAAACAAGCCCTTTTGTTACTCCGGTTCGATCAGGAGCCATCAAACGCAGAATCTTTACTGCCCTCTTCTGCAAATTAATAAGTTTCTTCCAAATCACGTTTCCCTGCCTGCTTACGGGATCCTGAAACACATACATGCTGGCATGTCAGCATATGAAATAATAATCTATTTCTTTGATTTCTGCAAGTAATTGATCTGTTCAGTTTCGATATGGTTAGTTCTTTGTCGTTGGAATGTTTTTGTTGATCTTTTGCATGTAGTCCGCTGGCAATTGCAGTTTTTAAAATTGAAGTGCTTATTTATCTCTTTCTTTCTTTGGGCATACCATCTATTACTTTGATTCTTTCTTCAATTTTCAGACATAATAGAAATTTGTCACCTCACTAGGCTAAGCTGAGTCAGCTTGGTCCTTAGACACACTAGCTAGGGTAGAGTCGAAACTCAACTCGTGCACAATCTAGCTAGACTTGGTTTGGCCCTTTGGATCGTGGTTATAACTAAAATTATGCATTTGTGCATTTGTTTTAATTATATCATTGTTTGGATAATTTTCGCAAGTGTACGGAAACGGTAACAAGTAATAGATTTGATGAGTTAAGAATATCATTTCACGTGGAATAAATCTTAAATTGAATATTATCAATCCGTTGTCAAATTCAAATGTAAATAACAAAGATATGATGATGTTCATTCTAATTTAGCTACTAATCTACCTTCCCTTGAAGGAGACAATGGTGATTGAACAGATGTAAATAACAAAAGATATGATGTTGTTCATTCTAACTCAGCTACTAAGCTACCATACCTTGAAGAGACAATAGCGATTTACTGTTCATTTTTGGACCCTCGTGTTCACATTAGGCTGGTTTCCAAGTATTCCTTTCCTTAAAAGAGAAGCGGTCCTGCGTCTTCCATACTCTCTCTCTCTCTCTCTCTCTCTCTCTCTCTCTCTTCAACCCTAATTCTCACTTCTTCTTTCTTTCTCTCCTTCGTGTGAAATAGTCGCCCGGAGTCGAGATCACCTGGGGAGAGCCCAAAGTGATGTCACCGCCAGTAGCTCCGAGAGCCGAGCTGATGTTCTGGTAAAAGCCAATCTGGCTGATGTTTTGCCGATGGTGACTGCAACCGAACCGTCACCTTCGTGTAATCTTCAGAGGTTTTTGGAGTCCATCACCCCGTTCTGTTCCGGCTTAACATTTATCCAAGGTTTCCTTGTAAATTAATTGAACTTTTGGAATTTTTGCTTATTCTGGGTGCTTGTTTTTACTGTGCAGTTCTCACTTCAACAATCCGATCCAATACAGTTTCATATTACATGATCTTCACCACAGCATCGCCTTCACGAAATCCTCCAAAACCCACTTCTCATCTGCAGATAAAAAGTCTCTCGCTCGCTCTATGAGCAACGGACAACGGTTTTAGAACTTCAATAGGGTCACTTAGAACAAGAGGGTCACTCTCATCTTCATTCAATGATTACACATACGACTTGAATGAAAGATTGGGCAGGTACCCATGTGCATATTCATCAGTATTTTCTGTTTTAACAGTTTAATAAATGATCCCTTTTTTATGTATGGGATAAGTTGGGTCTACGATTCTTGGTCATTTCGAAGCCTCCAACTATGGGATTTGCAATCATGGGTGAAATTTCTACAATACTCCAGGTGAGTTACTAATTACGATGGGCATTTCTTCATTGTGTTAATCACATTTATTCTCAGCACTAAACTTTGTGGGGATGGAAGCTTTTGTTAAAACAGCTGATGATGAAGGACATGTCATTTTGAATTTGAAAATTACTTGAACTAATTTTTTCACAGAAGTTTTTTCTAAAATCTGTTCAGAACTGATGAGTATACATTCGTAACGCAATCAACTTTGGCTGAATACCCTAATATTAGAGGCCATTTAGTAGAATAATGTGCTCAGACTTTGAAATTTGTGTAAAGAAGTATTTAGGAGGCAGTTATTCTATTTAGGGAAAATTGCAGCAGTTTTCTTTAATCTTTTCAATTTTTGTATCCAACCTTCAATTTGTGTAAACGAAAATTTCTAACAATTCAAAAATATACATTTAGAGTTCGAATAGATTGAAAAACATCAACTTTTTCGTTCATTGACCAAGAAAATGATTTTGACATTATTTGAACAATTTTTAAAGGGATGGAACAATAATTTTACATTTTCCCATTATAAATAATTAAATATTAAACAAACAATAAAACGAGAAAGGATCTTCCACAACCCTAACCCCCACCCCTAACAATCAAAATTAAATTAGGAAAACCCACCTCTTACCGCCGGCCGGCCATCACCTCACCATTCGTCGTCGCCGTCACTACGAATTCATTCCTTCAAAACCCCCCAATTTCACATATTTTTATCCCAAATTCAAAAATCCATTCCCAAATTTCTTAATTTGTTGGAGAAGGTGGAGTGGTATCTGAGTCGTGTAAGGCGGTGGCAGTGATGGTGGTTTGCGGTAGTGGCGATGCGGGGTTGAAGACGGTGACTGAGAAATGGCAAAAGAGAAGTCGGCACCACTCCGAGAAACCAAAAGAGTGACGGGCGACGGTGCAAGAAATGACAACCAAAGCAAAGACCCTAAATTTTACGCCAAATCATGCTATATTCCAAACAGCTGCAGCTTCATCATCATCATCTTTCGACCAAAAAAAAGAGCAGAATCAAAATACGGATTTGTAATAGCAGGACTTGCAAGAGACAAGGATCATTGGAAATGTTCAAAGTACTCTCAAGAATTGAGCCTCCATACGCTTCCGTAATTTCTTGTGGGTGCCTCGGTCATTGTGGGGGAAAGCCCAACATCATCGTTTTGCTCGAGGGTGTGCCTCGGTCATTGGAACCTTTATAATTCTTTAATGTGCATTTCACCAAATGAATGAAGTGTGTTTTGTTGGCAATCCCTGTTTCTCTATAATTTTTTGTTCCTGCCTTTCTCCGAATTATCTCATTTTCCCTGTAGTTTATATGAATTCGACTCAATAATGTTTAATGACTTAGACTCGTATATCTCAGTTTGATGCAATAAATACCTCTTTGAGTTCTTTCGTTTCTTAAAATTATCGGTTGTCCGTTCGAACTTCATATTTCCTGATAGAGCAATGTAAACTGTCGCTTAATTCTTGCATAACCAAATGGGGTTTCACTTGCAGTAGAATTTATTGCAAATTGACTATATATACAAGGTTAAGTTGTAAATTTATTTAGGATGAAAAGAAAGATTCAAGTTACGAAATTCAGCTGAAAGAGAAGTTTTTAGGTAAGAACCTCATTTTGATGATAGCTTACGTTTAAATTGACAGATAATTTGTCATTTTTTGGGGAAAACTAGTGGGCAAACGTTAGCTGAATAATTTTAAAAATAAGTGTGTGTAAATATGAGAACAACTCATTTGTAAATGTGAAAGATATTCATAAATTGGTTGGAATTGACATGATTTTCATCTCTTTTCTTTTTATATTTTTGATTCTTGATACTTACATTGGTATTTACTGTATTTAATTTCTCGTTACAGCTATTTATTTACTGAAGTTAATTATGTATTGTTTTAAGTTTATAATATTTTGTACAATATTATTAAATTTTTGGATGTAAAGAACACAGTAATGTAGTTTTTTCTCCACAAAGTATGCTAATAATTGTTAATGTTTATATACATTTATTATGCAGGACATAAGTGCGAGAAACTCAATTTATAAGATGATATCTACTATGTAAGATCAAATTAGTTAAATGTCATTTTATTGATGAACCACTTGACTAAAATTAAAGTGATTCATACATTTGGATTGCTTTTCAGATTTAGAAAATTAAATAGTTCTATCGAATAAATGGCACTAAATATATATATATAAACAACCTACTATTTCACATAATAATTTCATGCCAAAATTGACAAGAAGTATTACCTGGTCAGACATGGTAGGTGGATTAACAAAATGTCTCATAAAAGTAACTAAAGAAATAACCACTTCTTCACCAGAGAAAGAGAACCTACGCACTATGAAAGCATATGATTGATACTGCTTTTTATATTTGACCATACCTGACAAATTTTTATGCTCTTCATGGCTAGCATCTGCTCAAAGTTTTGAGAATGTGATGTGATCTAGGATACGAGGACAAGTCTCGAGAAGAATTCATTAATCGTTGAGGAATGATCTATGACTAGGTCGCGAGCGAAGCGGGTCAAAGAAGTTACGTGATTACTTGTTCAAGAAATAGTGGACGAAATATCGATCACAACAAGCAAATAAACTAGTTTCATATAGAGTTTGAAAGAAGAAACCAGATGAATTAGCGTGGTTCAAGCAACATACAAGGAACCTTCTCGGGACAACTACGCAACCGTGTAGTTATATTGGAGGTGCGACCGCATAGACCCTTACTGAAATGAAATTGAAGGTTCAAGATACAACTATGCGACCGCATGCCATTAGCCTATGCGGCCGCATAGTTCAAACTGGGTCGCAAATTTTTCAAATTTCGCATAATTTCATATTTATTAAAACTCTTGTATAATATTTTTTTTAATATATATCTTTTGAGACTTAATTCTGTTTTCTAGTTAAAGTTAAAACTCTATTTTTAAATATCTTTTGCAATTTGGTTGGCGTAATTCTGCTTTTAGCTAAGGGTTATGGGTTCCCTATAAATATGACTCATTCTATTCATTGTAAAACATACAATTTGAGAGATTTTTACTGCAAGGCGTATTATTTTCTTCTCGTTCTTTATTGAATTGATTGTGAACTTATCAATATTATTTCTTATGGCGTTCAAACAAATTGAGTGAGATTCTTGAGTTTTGTAATCACGAGGTCAACATATTGTCGATGATTGTGTTGATTCCTTGATTCAATATTTTTGAATCAAATTTATACACTGATTTCTTGGTTTTCTTGGGTTGAGTCAAACTTCAGTGAGTTTCATAGTTTCAATTGCTACATGAGTTCGCAGCAGTTGGTATGTAGTTTCAATTACTACGTGGGTTCACATCAGTTGATATCACAACAATGCTCCAAAAATCAAAGTTATATCCTTTTTATCTTTTTCCTTTTTGTTTAAGTCTTTTGTTCCTCATTTTTCGTGTTCTTCACATTCTTCATTTTCTTGTCTCCAATTCAAAAATAATAATAAGAAATTCCAAAACTTTTTTGTGTGCTCATTTAACATCCAAATAAATTTTTGTTTCTTTTGTTGGTATTTAGTTGAATTTTTGAGCAAAAAAATGAAAAATCTAGAAAAACTTGCCAGTAACATACAATTTCATTTTTTTTTTGAGTAAAAAAAAATTTAATTCAAAAGATGTCCAATTTCAATTCAAGAAACACCTTGAATATTTCCTTAGTTTCCATTCAAAGGGTTAATCCTACCTTTTGAGTCATTGTAGAGTAAATTTTGTTAGCCCAAGAATAACTAACTAAGAGTGGGGTGAATTAGTTTTTGAAACTTTTTCGATACTTAGTCTCGAAACAATTCAATAGACAATATATAATTTCAAAGTATAATAGTAGAATTAAATATGCAAGTTTGATAACTTAATTCAAGTATGGATATAACACACAATAAATGGTAATGTAAAATAAAGTACAATAATGTAAAGATAACAAACCAATTTAATGGAGTTCGATACATAATGTGTTCTACGTCCCCGTTACCAAGCTCTCTGTCACGAGTAATGCCAAATGCACTATAATGGTAACTTACAACAAGGAGTACCAACCCTTAAGTGACCTACAACAAGGAGCACTTATCCTTAAGTGACTTACAATAAGGAGTACTTATCCTTAGGTGACTTACAACAATGAACACATATCCGTAACAATAATCGAGTTTTCACGATACTCTCGAAACCACTAAAGTATAAATGATAGTTTTACAATTGAAATAACTCTATTAACAAATGATATAACCAAGTCAAGTATTTAGAGAGATAAGATAACACTTCAATAGATAGCAAATGATAAAGTTTAAGTGTTTATGTTGTAAACTTTGATGAATGATGGATAATGAAATAGTTTATATCTTTGTATCAAAATTTTCAACCTATGATCTCTCTTAACAAATAATACAAGTTAATTATGAAGAGAGATTTATACTTCAATATAAGTGTTTGTTATAATCAAAACAAGTGTAGCTATATTGAATCATAAGTCAACAATTTTTTCCTTTTTGATTATGACAAATACAATGTGATTTGTAGTGATTTGTAGATGAATACAAGATATTCTTCATGAATGTAAAATGCATAGTTTTGCCTCTTTATTTAATACGCTTGTATGATTATTTTATACCAAAATTTACTTATTAATCTCATATTTTGGATTAGATGGAAATTTGATGGATATAGCGTAATTTAGAAGAAATCAGTAGAAAAGAACCAAAATGAAAAAAACGAAAGTTCGGGGACTAAAGTGTAAAAACTCAAAAGTCACGTTGAACCTCACAATGAAGATTTGAGAGTGTTAGAGGTCAATTGGATGAAGAAAGAATTCAAATGGATAAAATACAATCAAAGTATTATCAAATATCAACTTTCAGGCGAAAAAGTTATGCACTGATTTTCAGCATTGGAAAATATTATAACTGTGAGATCCGCCTATTTTCATTGTTTAATTTATATTTTCAGTATTGAATATTCTTCTATGCATAAATTTATAATTGTCATGTTTGATTGCTAAGAGATCTATTAGTTTTTCATACATTGCAATCTATAGTTAAGTTAAATCTCAAATTCGTAATTGTTTGAATCATTTAACTTGTGAAGTGCTAGGTCTGAGATTATTTGATAATTAGGATTAATTAAAACGCTGGTTTCTGATTAATTAAAATTAAGGAAAAATATGAATTTATTCCAACGATGAATATTGTGAATGTGGATTGATTATTCTTGTGAATTGATGAATGGTTATAAATATCCAATGGTGGAAGTTGACTTTGATCAAGACTCGTTTAATTGATTTAATACAAATCGTTAATTTAAATTGTTATTTGTTATAAGATTAATTTCGTTATAAACAAAACCCCTCAATCGTTATAAGGAGCATAAAATCTTGAATTACACACTCTTCGTGGGATCGACCCTTACTTCCATTGCTATATTAGTTTTTAGAGGTTAAGGTATTATTTTTGGGTGCCTACGACAGCACTCCAATTTTGGAACCGTTGCCGGGGACTGGTGTTAATTTATTTTTGTGTTTCTTTAGTTGTTTATTTTATTTTTGAAAAAAAAAATCATAATTTTCTAGGTTTCTAGGTATTTTATTGTTTTTAGAAATTTTAGCATAGAATTTTATTTGTCTTTCTTAATCTAGCTTTTTCTTAATTTATTTTTCATTTGTTCTTTTTGTTTATGCCCGCAACTCGATTTTCTAATCAAAGTGATTCGCAGTACTATCCAGAAATTGAGAGAACTTTGCACAGGTTAAGGAGTAATGTCCAACAAAATCTTTAAGAAAGAAATCTTAATCCCAACAATCCATTTGCAAGTGATTCTGAGTTTGAAAGAGAAGGAACCATGGCAAAAAATAGGACTTTGAAGGAGCTTGCAGCACCTCCATTGAATTAATAACCTTTATGCATAACTTTTCCTATTTTAGATGCTACTACTACATTTGAGCTTAAATCTGGACTAATACATATTTTGCCCACTTTTCATGTTTTTGCAGGTAAAGATCCTCATAAACATCTGAAAGAGTTTCATGTGGTCTGCACGAGTATGAAACTCATGGGAATTACTGAAGAATTGATTAAGCTGAGAGCCTTTCCATTTTCTCTGAAGGATTCGACTAAAGATTGGCTCTACTATTTATCATCGGGAAGCATTACCACATGAGATGGAATGAAGATGTTGTTCTTGGAGAAATACTTTCCAGCTTCGAGGGTAGCAAATATTAGGAAGAAAATCTGTGATGTCAGACAAGATCACAGTGAATCTTTACATGAGTATTGGAACGGTTCAAGAAATTGTGTGCAAGCTGTCCCCATCATCAGATTAGTGAGCAACTTCTTATCTAGTACTTCTATGGAGGTCTTCAACCCACAAATAGGAGCATGATTGACGCTGCAAGTGGATGAGCTTTGGTTGATAAAACTCCCGAAGGAGCGAGGAACTTATTTGCAAACATGGTAGCCAACTCTCAACAATTTGGCGCTAGATTTGATCCCCCTTGTAAACAAGTTAATAAGGTAAATGTCTCATCAATTGAACAACAAATAGCTAATTTAACTACTCTTGTTCGCCAAATGGCTACAGGTAATGTGCAGACAAAGAAGGTTTGCGGAATTTGTTCAGTAGTGGGACATCCAACTGATGCATATCCATGTCTTCAAGAAAAACCCACGGAACAAGTTAATGCATCGGGTGGCTTCCCTGGACAACTACAAAGGAATTATGATCCTTTTTCGAAGACATACAACCCAGGATAGAGGGTTCATCCCAATCTTATCTATGCAAATTTACAATCAAATCAACATGTTGCTCAAAATTGCCCAAACTTTCAACAATATAGGCAGCCATACCTGCCTAGATAACAACATGGCCAATCTTCTAACTCTGAAATGTCTTTAAAAGATATTGTTAAATCTCTTGCAACTAACACTTTACAATTTCAACAGAAGACCAAGGCTAGCATTCAATGTTTGGAGAATCAAATGGGTCAAATGGTTAGCGTGATCAATTGGCTGGAATCACAAAGTTCGAAAAAGCTACCCTCTCAAATAGTGGTAAATCAAAGGGAGAATGCAAGTGCAATTATATTGAGGAATGGTAGGGAAGTGGAAATCCCAGTAAATGAAGTTCCTACATCATTAGAACATGACAAGGAAAAATACATGGACATTACTGTGGAAAAGAGTAACCCAACTGAGGATGATGCACCAAAACGTAAGTTTCCTCCACTATCTGCTTATAAACCAGTAGCCTCATTCCCCCAGGCTTTGGTAGAATCTAGAAAAAATGACCCAATAAGGAGCTTTATGAAACTTTTTGAAAATGTGAGGTGAACATTCCCTTGTTGGATGCTATTAAACAAATACACCGTTATGCCAATTTTTAATTTTTAAAAGAATTGTGTACTATTAAGAGAAAGCACAAACTGAAGGGGTGTGAAAAGGTGAAAGTTGGAGAAAACATATCTGCAGTCATTCAAAGGAAACTTCCTACAAATGCAAAGACCCAGGTATGTTTACTATCCCTTGCATGATAGGCAACACCGGATTTGAGAAAGCCATGTTAGACTTAGGAGCCTCTATAAATGTCAAGCCATATTCCATTTATACTTCTTTGAAACTTACCCCTTAACTAAAACAAGTGTGGTAATTCAATTAGTTGATAGATCAAATGCATACCCAAATAGTGTGGTTGAGAATATCCTTGTACAAGTTAATGACTTGATTTTTCCTGCTGACTTTCATGTGCTTGATATGGAAAACAGTGATCAAACTAGCCCTATCTTATTAGGAAGACCATTTTTAAAAACATCCAAAACTAAGATTGATGTTCATAGTGGCACATTGACCATGAAATTTGATGGTGAGGTAATTACATTTAATATCTATGATGCCATGAAATTTCTTGTTGATGATAATGCTGTGTATTCTATCGATGTAATTGATGATCTAGCACATGATGTTTTTGAACTTGATGGGAATGATGAATTGGAGGTTGCTATTTGTCAGAGTATAGATAAAGAGAGTGATGAATTAACTTTGAATCCCAGCTTGCGAGAAGCTGTTGATATGTTGAACACTCCTCCAAAGTCACAACAAGTAGGTAAGGGTTTATGTGTTGATTTGCCCATTTCTAATGAAAAGACTCTACCTTCTATTGTGTAGGCCCCAGTTTTAGATTTCAAACCTCTCCCTACTCACCTTAAATATGTATTTCTTGAAGATGACAAAACATTGCCAGTGATTATTTCCAACGAACTGATTACATTGTAAGAAGAAAAATTGGTGGAGGTCCTCAAGCAACATCGAACAGCCATTGGTTGGATAATCGCAGACATCAAGGGAATCAGTCCATCTAACTGCATGCATCGCATTTTGCTTGAAGAAGGAGAAAAGCCTTCTCTTCAACCTCAACGGAGATTGAATCCACCATTGATAGATGTAGTGAAGAAAGAGGTCCTTAAGCTTTTGAAAGTTGGCATGATTTATCCTATCTCTGATAGCAGTTGGATCAGTCCAGTTCAAGTGGTTCCTAAGAAGATGGGGATAACTGTGGTGAAGAATCATAATGATGAATTGGTCACCACCCATGTTCAAAATAGGTGAAGGGTTTGTATAGACTATAGGAAATTAAATGATGTGACCCAAAAAGATCACTTTCCTTTACCATTTATTGATCAAATGCTTAAAAGGTTAGCATGTCATTCTTACTATTGTTCTCTTATGGTTATTCAAGTTATTTCCTGATTGCAATTGCCCCAGAAGATCAAGAAAAGACAACTTTCACATGTCTATTTGGAACATTTGCATACCGACGCATGCCATCTGGTCTTTGTAATGCTCCATCTACTTTTCAACGGTATACGGTAAGCATATTTTTAGATTATGTTGATGGATGATTTCACAGTCTATGGGAATTAATTTGATAATTATTTGCATAACCTAGAGTTAATCCTTAGAAGATACATGGAAACTAATCTTGTTTTGAATTCTGAAAAGTGTCACTTTATGGTAGAACAAGATATAGTTCTAGGGCATGTTATCTCATTTAAGGGCATTGAAATAGATAAAGCTAAAATTGGCATTTTTCAATCTCTACCTTACCCCTGTGCAAATTGTAACAAAAGGATATGACTTTTGAATTTGATGAGGCGTGCAAAACGGTATTCGATAAGTTGAAAGAACTGTTGACTTCTGCACCCATCATTCAACCTCCTAATTGAAACTTTCTCTTTGAAATCATGTGTGATGCAAGCAACTTTGCAGTGGGCGCCCTATTGGGTCAAAGGAATGGAAAAGCATCTTATGCCATCTATTATGCGTTTAGAACTCTAAACGATGCTCAAAGAAACTACACCACAGCTGAAAAAGAACTCTTTGTTATTGTTTTCGCTTTAGAAAAATTTCGTCCTTATTTACTTGGTACTAAAGTGGTTATTTACTCTGATTATGCAGCTCTGCATTACTTGATGACAAAAAAGAGGCGAAACCAAGACTAATACGATGGATACTTCTCCTGAGTAAATTTAACCTGGAGATCAAAGATAAAAAGGGAACAGAAAATAGTATTGCAGATCATCTGAGCCGTTTAACTAACGTGGATGCCAAACTCCAATTGCAGAAAACCTTTCCTGATGAGCAATTATTTTCTGTAAGCACCGTACTACCATGGTATGTAGACATTGTAAACTTTTTGGTTGTTAACACTCTACCTTTTGATTTGTTTAGGGCTCAAAGAGTTAAACTAAAGAGTGATGCAAAATATTATGTATGGGACGATCCATACTTGTGGAAGCATTGTACAGATCAAGTGATTAGAAGGTATATTCCTGAAAATGAGATTGCTTCCATTCTCACTTTCTGTCACTCTTATGCTTGTGGAGGACATTTTGGAGCAAAAATGACAGCAAGAAAAGTGCTTGAATGTGGTTTCCATTGGCCATCCTTGTTTCAAGACGCCTATTCCTTTTGTAAGTTTTGCGAAAACTGTCAAAAAATAGGTGTATATCTCAATACACTAAAATGCCACAAACTGCCATACTTGTTTGTGAAATCTTTGATATTTGGGGCATTGGTTTCAAGGGACCATTTTCCGTCTCTTTCAATTTTACTTATATTTTGCTTACTGTGAATTATGTTTTGAAATGGGTGGAAGCCAAAGCCACTATGACTGATGATTCTAAAGTTGTTGCAGATTTTATCAAGTCTAATATATTCACCAGGTTTGGGATTTCGAGAGCTCTCATCAGTGATCGTGGAACTCATTTTTGTAATCGAATTGTGGAAGCTCTGTTGAGAAAATACCATGTCACCCATAAGGTGTCAATTGCATATCATCCTCAAACTAATGGTCAAGCGGAGGTGTCAAATCGGGAAATCAATTCCATCATTGAGAAAACGGTCTGCCCGAATAGAAAATATTGGAGCTTGCGCTTGGATGAGGTTTTATGGGCATACAGAACTACATACAAGACACCCATCGGTATGTCACCCTACCGGCTAGTGTTTGGAAACCCATGTCACCTGCCAATATAGTTAGAATACAAAGCTTACTGGGTCGTCAAGAGTTTTAACATGAAGATGGATGAGAGTGGAGAACACAGAAAGTTACAACTTCAAGAGCTAAAGGAAATTCGCATTGATGCCTATGAGAGTGCAAAAATTTACAAGGAGAAGACAAAGGCTTTCCATGACAAGATGATTTCTAGGAAGGAATTTGAAATTGGTCAAAAAGTCCTCTTATACCAATTGCAGCTTCGTCTGTTTCTAGGTAAATTGCGTTCCCATTGGATTAGACTTTTTGTTATTACTAATGTCTTTCCTCATGGTGCAGTAGAAGTTCAAAGTCTAGAAACCTCAAAGGTGTTCAAGGTGAATGGTCATAGGAAGGTCTTCGGGTGGAGGACGTGACACAATTAGATCTTGAAGACCCATTCTATGCCGAGTGAAGGAAAAAGCAATAAACAAAGGCGCTGCTTGGGAGCCAACCCAAGGGGAGTTCGTTCCTTTATCTTTCTATTTTTGTTTTTCGCATTCCTTTGTTATATGTTATTTTTATCCTTTTCTTTCCAGTGCATCTTACATTGGGGACAATGTAAGTTTTAAGTGTGTGGAGGGAATTTTCATTTGGATTTAAATTGAGTTTAATTTTTGAAGATTTTTGCATGATTTTTCAAGAAGAGAAGTTGAGGTTAAATGATATTTTGGTTGTGTATGCTATTGGCAAGAATTAATTAGGTTTTTGAAGAATTCATAACATGATTGAATGAATAATTCTCCAACTTAGAGTTGATTAGTCAGTCATTTTCTTTGAGGATGGTAGTAACTAAATTTTGTAGACAAAAAGTCGGTGAGATTTTGAGCTTTTAGACTGACAAATCCATAACAGTCTCATTATCTTTTCATGTGTGATGTTCTTTCATGGTTTTGTTTTTCTTGAACTTACATTAATTATCACAATGACACATGCATGCACGAACATGATTAAGGCCATCTTTATTACATAAATGAGCTTCATTAGCCAAATAGCCGACCCTGTAATCGAACTTTCCATGTTGAGCCCCTTTGAGTCTTACTGCCTTTACTTTGTATAAACTCACATTACAAGGTTTAAACTGGAAAAATAATGTATTTACCCAATTCTTAGAGCTAGTGGAGTATTGTTGAATGTCATGAGAAGTGTGGATATGCAAGAAAATAAGTGTAGGGATATCAAGATTTATGGTAGTGCTATTATTGGTGAATTAGAACAAATTTTCTATGTCAATTCAGGGAGTTCCATTATTGGTGTATAATTTGGAGTTTACATTGTGCAAGAAAAATACAAGAAGAAGAAGGAAAAAAATGAATGATTGAAGAAAAAGAAAAGAAAAGAAAGAAAAAGAAAATAAGTAATGAATGAGAGTGATTTTAAAGTGAAAAAGATCTGTATTCATAACTCTTCCTTCATCTTAAGAAAGAGTTCGATTTGTGTGGGATAGATGCAAAAATGATGAAGCTATCATTTGGAGTGGTTGGTTTACATGTCTTATGTACATATTTGAGCTAAGTCTATTTATCTTTACTCCACTAGTTTCGATGGCTCTTGAGCACATACCCAAATATTTCTCACCTTGACCATAAGTCACATACAACCTTTGAAAAGTCTTTATGATTCTTGTAAAGTATGTGATCTAAGTGGTAGCGAATGAGAAGATATGCACGTATATGGTAGAGCATCTCTATTGGAATAAAGTTGAGCGAAACACTTACCTTTTAAACACATGAGAGTTAAGTGCTTATATCCGTGAGGGTCTACATGTTTAGTTTACTCCGTTTTCATATGAAAATGCTTGCTTATTAATTATGAGTTGTGTGTGAATGTTTATTCATGATATGTTATGTGTTTTGAAGAAGTTTGATTGTTCTATATTCATGGCATTACGACCTGGCGTTTTTGGGGATTAAATTTGAGTTTTGCTCGAGGATAAGCAAAATCTAAGTGTGGGAGAATTTGATATGAATGTAAAATGCATAGCTTTTCCTCTTATTTTATATGCTTGTATGATTATTTTACGCCAAAATTTACTTATTAATCTCATATTTTGGTTTAGGTGGCAATTTGATGGATATAGCGTAATTTGGAAGAAATAAGTGGAAAATGATCAAAATGAAAGAAAGTGAAAGTTTGCGGACTAAAGTGCAATTACTCAAAAGTCATGTTGAACCTCACAATGAAGAAAGAAGTCAAATGGACGAAATACAATCAAAGTATTATCAAATATCAACTTTCAAGCGAAAAAGTTATGCACCAATTTTTAGATCCATTTTTGACATGGAAAACAATCGAATTTATAGATGATTCAAAAGCAAAGTTTTATCCCTTTGAGTCATCTTTTCAACACATCTTGAATCACCTCAATCAGATATGGGAGAGAAAGATATGACCAAAACACTAAAAGCCATCCGGAGGAAGATTTTCGCATAGCTTAAAATGAATGCGGTCGCATCCACTGCTCCAGGGAACTTCAGGGCCCGTTTTAATTGTTCTATGTGACTGAAACACTTTCTACTATATGATGGCATAGTTCATTTTGGTGATTCGATCTTCGTGGGATCAACTCTTACTTCCATTGCTACATTAGTTTTTAGATATTAAGGTGTTATTTTTGGGTGCCTATGACAGCACGCCACTTTTATACATCAATGAGATTCGAGTTTGTATCATATATAGCATAATGTTCTAAAAATATGCATTTTCACAATTCTACAACATAGTAAATTACATTTAGAAGTCATCATACTTAGTGCAAATCACAATTCATATAATAAAAAAAACAAGTCACAATTACAAATTACAATCACAATCACATTTTCCTTCATTTTCCTGCTTTTGACATTATAAAAAATGAATGGGGGTAATGAGAGTACAAGAAATTCCCCCTTAATTAAGGTATATGTACAAATTAGGAAAAATAAGTAAAAGTAATCATAAGTCATAACATGAAAAGTAAAGCAAGAAATTAAAAGCGAGAATAAAACTTAGAAATAATATTTTAATCTTCCGCCAGTGGAGGAGGCCCGCGAGGATAAATGGAATACATGTGTGTAAAGAAGACCTCTTGAGATAAACTCATTTGCTCCATTCGTTGATCAAGTGCATTGACTGTAGTAGTAAGAGAATCAATCCGACCTTATAGGATGGTACTTGAGGATTGGGACCCTTACGTCGTGCACGAGAAGAATCATCACCATCACCATCATGACCACCCATTCCTTCTTTCGTATCTTCCAAAGTGAATGGCCAAATAGTAGGCCCCGAGTTATCGTCAAAACCTTGAGTATGACACATCCATTGCCTATTGCCTTTAATAATTTTCATGTATTTAAGGGTGTTGAGATTAATGATATCAGTGTGTTTGGGTTTAAGAAAAGGCTTATCGTCTAATGACACATTGAAATGTTGAAAGATTCTTGTAAGAAGTATGCCATAAGGTAAGCCTAGGACTCTAGGAGAGCTATGAATTTTTTGAATGTGTTTCAAAAAGTGATATGGGAACTCCAATTGATGACCAACAAGAAATGAGTCAAGGATGAACAAGTCGAGTTGATGAACCTTTTCAAAATGTCCACTTCGAAGGACTATAATATGAGCAATAGCACGGTGAAGAATTTTACATTGTGTAGTAAGGTGATTTAGGTTTAAAGTCATAGTGGTGGATAGTGGTTTATCGGTAACTCGACAACAACCTTCGAGTTCGTCATAGCCATCAAACCTAACAGGGATAATGATGAATATAAGCAATGTTTTCACATTCTCCTAACCCAAATATATTTCTAGTGGTATNTAAGGTAAGCCTAGGACTCTAGGAGAGCTATGAATTTTTTGAATGTGTTTCAAAAAGTGATATGGGAACTCCAATTGATGACCAACAAGAAATGAGTCAAGGATGAACAAGTCGAGTTGATGAACCTTTTCAAAATGTCCACTTCGAAGGACTATAATATGAGCAATAGCACGGTGAAGAATTTTACATTGTGTAGTAAGGTGATTTAGGTTTAAAGTCATAGTGGTTGAAAATGGTTTATCGGTGACTCGACAACAAGCTTCGAGTTCATCATAGCATCAAACCTAACGGGATAATGATGAATATAGGCAAGGTTTTCACATTCTCCTAAC